>PVIY010045294.1:0-19177 GCA_004026745.1 Myrmecophaga tridactyla | reverse complement strand
AAATGAGACAAAATAAAGTATCAATGGCTGAGATATTCCAAACAGAGTTGAGAGGTTATCCTGGAGGTTATTCTTATGCATAATATAGGTATCACCTTTTTAGTTAAGGTGTAATGGAGAGGCTGGAGGGAACTGCCTGAAAATGTAGAGCTGCGTTCCAGTAGCCATGTTTCTTGAAGATGATTGTATAATGATATAGCTTTCACACTGTGACTGTGTGATTGTGAAAACCTTGTGTCTGATGCTCGTTTTATCTACCTATGGACAGATGAGTAAAACATATGGATTAAAAATAAATAAATAATAGGGGGAACAAATGTTAAAGTAAATTTAGTAGATTAAAATGCTAGTGATCAATGAAAGGGAAGGGTAAGGGGTATGGTATGCATGAATTTTTTTTCTGTTTTCTTTTTCTGAATTGATGCAAATGTTCTAAGAAATGATCATGATGATGAATATACAAGTATTTGATGATTTTGTGAGTTACTGATTAGTTATTGATGTAGAATGGAATGATCATATGGTAAAAATGTTTATGTTTGTATGTTGGTATGTTTAATAAAAAAAAAAAAAGAACCAGTATTCAGGAAACAGGTTAAGCAGCAGAAGGAGGTAAGGGGAAGGGAAAATTCCTTATTAAGTTCTTAATAGTAGTAAGTGTTGTGAAGTAGAAATGCCATTCCCACTAGTCTGTGAGGAAGCTGAAGCAGTTAAATAAATTCTGGAGAGGGCATGTGACTATTTGACATGTTTTTGTCCTAATAAAAAGCCCAAGATATTTACACATGCATAGATATCACTTATCTTACATGATAGAGGAAAGTAAGGTTTTTGTCCGGTGAGTAGTCTTTGCATTGACATCTGGCCCCTCAAGCACCAAAACATTTCTGTAATTTAATCATTTACAGGTAAATCTTCCTAAAACATGCTGTACTCTCTCTAACTTCTTAGAGTATGCTAACATTAAGTTCACATTTTCTTTCAACTTTCCAAATCCCAAGAATCACCTGGAGATTCTTACTCAATAAGTCTGGGGCAGTGGTGAGTTGGGAAATTGGCTCTCCAGGGGAAAAGCCTTGATTTGAGCTGTTTGCCAGTTACCATAGTGCAAATATTCTCACTGTGACCAATTTCAAGTTACCAACGGTTTAGCAATTGGCTCAAAAATTCCTGAAAATTTCCTGGCAATTGGTGTTTTTAACAAACTGCTTGGTTGATTATCAGGAAAGTTTGGAAAAATTTGAATGAGAGTAACTTTCCTGAGGGCTCATCATTACTGTACAGTACTGCAGTCTGCTTTCTTTTCAGAGATTTTTCTCTCCCTTCTAGGTTAGCCATTAGGTGGCCAGCTATCCTTGCCCTCATGTTGTTTTGGGTTTGTTTCTTGTGATACTTAGAGAATACTGTTGGAACTGTTCTGGGCCATTTTGACCATTCAACAGATGTCAGTTTCTTTTGATAAGTATCAGAAGCCTCCAGGGAGTAGAAGACAATGAAGAAATGCCTCCTTCCCTACAGGCTCACTAGCCACTATGTTACAGTGAAATTTCTTCTTAAATAAACGTTTATTAGGCAAGTAGCCCCCAAAGAGTTGTACAATGTATTCTTAGTCTGGCAGATTGACCTGTGTGAGTGCTCTCCTTCAGAGCTCGTCACTACAATGAACTTAGAGAATAGCTTGAAGGCAAAGTATAGGGGCCTTCCTGGTCCTTTCTGTATATGCATCTTGGATGCCCACCTGTGGCCCTAGGAACTGCCCTGTTTATACAAATGCTCCCTCTTCCTTAGAAAACAGTTTCCTCATGGTCCCGGGCATTGCCCTGTGCATCTTACAGCCAGGAGTCCCTTGCCCCAGGTAGCCATGACTTCTGTAGGAGAGCTCTGTGAGCCACTTTCTACACACAGGGCAAGTTCTAGATGGCCTGAAGACTGTCCTGGCTCCAGCCATCATCAGAGAGCCTTGTGGTAGTTAGATTCAGTTGTCAACTTGGCCAAGTGAAGGCACCTAGTTCTGTTGCTGTGGACATGAGCCAATGGTACGTGAACCTCATCTGTTCCTGATTACACCTGCAGTCGGCTAGGAGGCATGCCTGCTGCAATGAATGATGTTTGACTTAATTGTCTGGTGCTTAAATGAGAGAGCACAATGTAGCACAGCCAAGCAGCTCAGCATACCTCATCTCAGCACTCGCAACTCAGCCCAGGCCTTTGGAGATGCAGAAAGGAATTAACCGGGGAAAGTTGTTGGAACCCAGAGGCCTGGAGAGAAGGCCAGCAGAGATCACCCTGAGCCTTCCCACCTAAGAAAGAACCTCAGTTGACAGTTAGTTGCCTTTCCTCTGAAGAACTAATGAAATAAATCCCCTTTTATTAAAAGCCAATCTGTCTCTGGTGTGTTGCATTCCAGCAGCTAGCAAACTAGAACAAGCCTGAACCAGATGTCCATGTTCCCAGCATGTGCATGAGGGTTACTCTGCTTCCTCTGGAACCGGAACCAGGGACATGTACTGGGAGCACAGGCTGGCTCAGCACTGAGCTGGTGAGGTGCTGGGGGAGAGTCCAGCAAGGGTGCCAGGAAACCCTACACGTTAGAGTGACCTTTTCCTTGATCCGTCACCCTTCCTATTACGGCAATCCTTTAACTGTTTCTGGAACATTGAAAAAGGTGTTTCTAACAGTTCTTGCTGGTTGCTCAGAGCTTGTATGCTGGGAATGGAGCTCTGAAGCTTCTCACTTCATCAGCTTGTTCTTGCAGGCTTAGAAAAGTCCCATTCTCCACGTTCAGGCCTTCTGACAGACACTTTGCCTAGAAGGCTCACTATGAGGTGGGCACGATGATATTTTGATGGAAGGACCAACCAGTCACATGGTTGGATCGGGCATCAGAGCTGTGGGTAAGGTAGGTGGACTGCACGGTGAAGCAGAAGGAGGCCTACAAGTTTAGCTTTCACCTGGTGCCATTGATTTCTGGTGCTTAGTCAATATCTAGTGGGCCTGTCGGTGGGCTCAGGGCAAGGGGACCCCACAGGAGAGTTGGGGGCTGGAGTGTCAGCCCTGTAGGTAATTGGAGGACTTAACAAGAGGATGAGGTGCCAATGGGTAGGAAAGGCCAAGCAGATTCCAATTCAGCGAGGAGAATGTCAGTGCTTCCAGTAGTATCCGCTGCTCATTCCCAGGACTGGAGCTCAGTAGAGCCCGGCATGACCAGACGCCAGTAGAGGGCCACAGGTGGACACCAAGGGTCAACAGAAGACTTAAGAGCCCCTTCTCCCCAAGGTATAGTCTCCTTTGCCTCCCACCCAGATGCCATCTTAGGGAGAGAAGTAGGATCTGGGAATGTAGGGAAATGCAGAGAATGTGGGCAAATGTTCAAATGAAGACAGAACGTTTTTCCTGAGAGAATCTGGATGCGATCCAAATGAATTTTTAAGTTGTCAAATCAGATTAAATTTAAATTAGGTTAGCCATTAAAACACTTCCCCCCTACCATCCAGAAAATTAGAGCTCAAGAAAGGGACCTGATTAGTTGTAGATTAAAAAGAGAACTTTTTTTTTTCCCGCCACAAATCCAAATTGAAGACGAGTAAAAAGCTAGCTCACATTACTTGAGTTTACTGTAAGGGCTGTGCGAGAGTGACTCTCGGTGGCCCGGGGACCAGGGTCTCAGGACTTGGGTGCATAGGTGCAGGTGTTCTTGGTGGGGTAGAGACCTCGTGAACACACGGGCCACAGGACCTTGGGGTCCAAGTATTAAACAGGAAATACATGAGCTCATAGCTCTGAACAAAAGTTTTTAACAAGATTACACGAGAGATATCCTGTGTATGGGTCTATCCAAGGGGGGAGCTACTTCAGGTCAGATTTCAGTCTGGAAGTTCTGCCACCTGTCCAAAGGAGGGTATGTCAGGCCCTGCCACCTTGGCCACTGAGATCACAAAGTACCAATAACACAGACCTAGTGGGCACAGCAAGACAGTGAAGTCCTTGTAGGGCTGGTGGGTCTCCAGCAGCTGATATTTTGGGGAAATATTGGGAAAAAAGCTAATTCTTTAACACAGCTCATAAAGACTGTGTGGTAGTTAGGTTTAGTTGTCAGCTTGGCCAGGTGAAGGCACCTAGTTCTGTTGCTGTGGACATGAGCCAATGAACCTCATCTGTTGCTGATGCCATTTGCAGTTGGCTAGGAGGCGTGCCTACTGCAATGAATGACGTTTGACTTAATTAGCTGGTGCTTAAATGAGAGAACGCAATGTAGCACAGCCCAAGCAGCTTGGCATTCTTCATCTCAGCACTCACAGCTCAGCCCAGGCCTTTGGAGATGCAGAAAGAAATCACCCTGGGGAAAGTTGTTGAAATGCAGAGAAGGCCAGCAGAGACCACCCTGTGCCTTCCCACCTAAGAAAGAACCTCAGTGGAAAGTTAGCTGCCTTTCCTCTGAAGAACTAACAAAATAAATCCCCTTTTATTAAAAGCCAATCCGTCTCTGGTGTGTTGCATTCTGGCAGCTAGCAAACTAGAACAGACTGCATGTGAAGTCTGAGCTTCAAACTATCAGAGACCACTCCTGAGTTTTTCCTGTGATTAATAATAAGGGTCGTGAAATCAGAGTGTGACATTCCAGTGCAGAACAGGATGGGCAGGGAAAAATCAAGAGATTCCGGCTAAACCAGAAGAAATTAACTCAGGATTGGACCAACACTGAGACAATTTCCAGGCCACTGGGACTTTATCACCTCCTTAGTGAAATGAATTAGTAATTGATAGAAGAACCTCTCTAGGTAAGCTTTGGAGTGTACAATATAAAATTATACCGTTATTAATTCTAAATAGAAAATATATGCAGTTCTCATTCCAAAGAGTGAGTTTAGCCGCTGTCAATGACACTTTTGCTGTAATTGGAGAAGTCCTGTAGGTAGACTTTCTCTGACTGTTGTAAAGATTTTGGTGTCAAAATGAACCATCTGGGCAGGCTGACCTTCTTATAGAATGTCACTTTATCAAGACAACTTTCTTTCTGCATGTTGTACATATTATGGATACATCCACCATTTCCCCTTCATTAAAAGGAGCTTGGTGAAGGCAGAAAACAGCCAACATGAGAAAGAATGATGAAACTACCAGAAAGGAAAGTGGAGGAGTCAGAGGAAAAGCAGAAAAGATGGACAAGAAGAAAGAATTGACAGAAAGTGTGAGAGGAAGAGAAAGATGAGAAAACTTTATGGGTTGCGTATATTCCCGGGAAGTTAGTTGATTAATTCAAAAGCTACTCCTTTGCATTTTTCTTACAAATCCTTTTGGAACAACTGCAACCAAAGGGAAATGTGCTTGTGGATCTTAAGAGAACCAAGTTTATTTGTGTGGAATTGTTTTGCCTTTGCTTCAGGATAAGAGTTGCTAGGTGATGTGATTTCCACAGAAATAATTGCTTGGGTGACTGTGTAGGTGTGTTAATGGGTACTGGAGAGAAGAGACAAATACTACTCCACCACTTTACCAATTTACATCAAGAGCATAAAGGAAACATATGAAAAGGAAGAAGGGATGCATTACTACTGTACACATAATTATTTTCATAGAGACTATATGGAAAGTTCATTGTAATCTTAAGAAAAGAAAATCAGAAAAGCTATTTGAAGAGTTACTCCATTTAACAAGCCATTTGGATCTAGCAATCATTTTCCTGAACATGAATTTGTTGAAGAAGCATACAAAGTTGATCCCAGTGCTGTCTGCAGAATAATGACTATGGTTGCTGGGCTGGTTTGAAAAGATGTATGTCCCCTAGAAAAGCCATGTTTTAATCTACATTCCATTTCATAAAAGCAGAATAATCCCTATTCAATACTGTATGTTTGAAACTGTAATCAGCTCATCTCCCTGGAGATGTGATTTAGTCAAGAGTGGTTGTTAAGCTGGATTAGGTGACGACATGTCTCCACCCATTTGGGTGGGTCTTGATTGGTTTATTGGAGTCCTATAAAAGATGAAACATTTTGGAGAATGAGAGATTCAGAGAGAGCAGAGCAGAATGACATAGCCACGAGAAGCAGAGTCCACCAGCCAGTTTCCTTTGAAGATGAAGAAGGAAAACGCCTCCCGGGGAGCTTCATGAAACAGGAAGCCAGGAGAGAAAGCTAGCAGATGACTCCTTGTTCACCATGTGCCTTTCCAGATGAGAGAGAAACTCTGTGTTCACCATGTGCCCTTCCAGATGAGAGAGAACCCCTGACTGTGTTCACCATGTGCCTTCTCACTTGAGAGAGAAACCCTGAACTTCATCGGCCTTCTTGAACCAAGGTATCTTTCCCCAGATGCCTTTGATTGGACATTTCTATAGACTTGTTGCAATTGGGACATTTTCTCAGCCTTAGAACTGTAAACTAGCAACTCATTAAATTCCCCCTTTTAAAAGCCATTCTGTTTCTGGTATATTGCATTCTGGCAGCTGGCAAACTAGAACAATTGCTAACTAAGGGTGAAATCCTACTGCTAGGATTGATGCCTGGACCTACATTTCTGAACAACCCCCCCACCCTGTGCCATCATGCGCATACACTAATACAAACTTAGGTGGAGAACAGGATCCTCCTGTATCGCTCTACTGAACTGGGTGGATCTATGCAAGCGTTTAAAGACTAAAGACCCTAAGGGTTCCGTAAATGAGCCGCAATCAGTTCTGACCCTGAGGAATCACTCAACTGGCAGCACAGAGGAAATGGTTAGATGATCACTTTGGAGGTTGTAAGCAAATGGGTTCACTTCTCTGGAGAGATGGCAGCACATACCTTGTGGAAGCTGCCTGCCCAACAGCCATGCCACACATCTGTTTCTCACCCATGCAGTCATTATTTTATTCTGAACAGAAATTTGCCAAGCCAAAATTCCACATTTTCTGGTATTCTTTGCAGCTAAGGGTGCCCAATGAAACGTAGATGAGAGGCATGGGACGGGGCTCTGGTGTAGGCCCTAGGAGGTTTGCTCTTTTTTTCCTTTCATTCCTTCCCCTCCTTATTCCTTCTATCTGGAACATAGTTGTTATGGCTGGAGCCCCAGTAGCCATGTGGGACAAGGAAGAGAACCTGACTGTGGAAGGATCTAGAAGACAGAAGGGGCCTGGGGCCCTGATGACTTTGTGGGGCCTCCACACTCACTCTGGAAAGCCTTCCTTTGAACTTGATGTTATGTAGGAGAAGATGAAGCAGTGTTTAGGCCACTGCTACTTAGTTTTTCAGTTACGTGCACCTAATTCAAATCTTAACTGATATATCCCTATTTTGTAGCATTGCTATGAGGAATAAATGGGATAAAACATGTAAAAATCCAGGGAAATTGTGATTTCCTTAGGACACACTGACTTCCCTGGTTTTACTTGGGAGAATATTTAATCATAAAATAATTAAAATCCCTGTGACAATATGGAATTGCCAAAATGGGAAATAGCTTGATGTCAAATTCAGTGTCTAGACTTCAGACTTTTGTTTTAGGACTTTATAGCTGAAACTATTGCTTGCTTTCTTTATCCATGATGTCTTAATATGTATGGGACATCTTTTCCAAATGGCAGTTCATGGATTTCTTGGTTTCATCTGCTTTGTAGGCTGCCTATGTCTTTCCTCAAGGCATCTCAGAACTCCCCACAATGAATTTCATAAGCATCACAGAACTAATTTCAAATCAGACAATTCCAAACACATCTTCCATTTTGGGCTTAAATTTCTTTGGTCGTTTGTTATGATGCTGGTTTTTTTTTTAAATGTTTTTAATTGTATAGTATAACATATATACAAAATAAATAAAGAAAAAAGCAATAGTTTTCAAAGCACTCTTCAATAAGTGGTTATAGGACAAATCCCAGAGTTTGTCATGGACTGCCATATCATCATCTCAGATTTTTCCTTCTAGCTGCTCCAGAATATAGGAGGCTAGAAGGAATAAGTATTTTTTTTTTGTCATCACAATTGAATTTCTTTTCTTTTTGTGAAAAATAACGTGTACAAAAAAGCAATAAATTTCAAAGCACAGCACAACAATTAGTTGTAGAACAGATTTCAGAGTTTGGTATGGGTTACAATTCCACAATTTTAGGTTTTTACTTCTAGCTGCTCTAAGATACTGGAGACTGAAAGAAATATCAATTTAGTCATTCAGCAATCATACTCAATTGTTAAACCCTACCTTCTCTGTATAACTCCACCATCACCTTTGATCTTTCTATCCCACTCTTAGGGGAATTTGGCCATTCTAACTTTTTCATGTTGGAAAGGGCTGTCAATAATATGGGGTAAGAAGATGGAACTAGCTGACGTTCTGGATGGGCTCTCTAGGTTTCAGGACTTTTAAGATGCTGTTTTAGACAGAAACATAATTGTATTTATATAAAGTCAATGGCTATGACTGAAAAACAATTGGCTTCCAAAGTAGCAGCAATGCTTCTCATTTCTATTCTCAAGTAACCACCCCGTCAGAATGTGTGTGACCCTCAACTTGCCCCATCATCTTTCCCTTGTGGATTGTTCAGGGAGCACCCATTCAGGACATGTATTTATTTGCCCCATCACCTTTCCCTTGTGGATTGTTCAGGGAGCACCCATTCAGGACATGTATTTATAGAGTGGTACACTCGGTTGGTTGACCCACGCTCTAGCATGTTGGGAGCGGAGATGGTGAGGGTGAGGCTCCTTACCACAAACTGACAGTTACGAACTCTGAGTGGTTAGCAGACGGAGGGGCAGACACCCCATTCCCTAGAGGAATGCCAGGCAGCAACTAACAGTGTGAAGAGGCAGTCAAACACACACACACAGACACATGCCCCACTGAGCTCTGTCTGTCATCTCTGTCTAAGCCAAGCGCTCTGTTGGGGGTGGGGGGAGGAGGTAGGAAAGGTTGATTTAGCGTTTATTGATGCATTGCTCATCTTTTGTTTAGGAATTATCGCATACCTGCTACGTAACTTGGCGAGGCAGCACTTCTTCTGAAAGCAACAAATCCAGAACCACTTCAGCCTCATCCATGAAACCTTTCTGGAGTCACCAGCTGGATTGCATGGTTCCTTCTCTTAGAACTTTCTGTATGCCCCTGGTTACCACACATTTTATTTGGTTTCTAAATAATATAGTTGTGCCTATCTTTGTTTCCCTTCAATGGCTGTGGGAGTTGAGATGTCTATCAGCCTGGTCTGGGCCCTGCCAAGAAGTCCAGCCCAGAGGGTGTATCTTAATTATTTATCTAGTTATTGATTTGAACCAGAATTTGCATCTGGTTAAAGGAGGTTACCACGTAAATATGAAGAGATAATGACTTATTTTAAGAAAACACAAAACTCATATCTTTGCCAATAAAAAGATGGCAAAGGACAGTATATTGGGAGGGCCTATATAAGAATAATCAGGTTACACTGAGTTAATCAATAAATGCCTTCTCCATTTACCATGAGTTTGTTTAGCATCTGGGTAAATTTTTTTATCTGGGTCATTTTTAAACATCACATATCTGGGGTCAAATCCCAAGCCAGGTAGGATGGTTGATTTCATATGTCAAACTTGCTAAGTAATGACTAAAAAGGCATCTCATAAATGGGATTTGCCTCCACAATCAGCTGATTGCACTTATAATCAACATGTGGGTGATCCCTTCATCCACTGAGTTGGTCTTCAAGGCCAGACCTAAGGGTTTTAGGGGCCAGAAGAAGACTTTCTACCTCAACTTCAACATTGGCTCTTGCCAGAATTCCCAGGCAGTCAGCTTCCCAAAGGAAATTAGGACTAAGGACTTCAGCATCACCCACATCCAAGTTTCCAGCTTGTGGCCTTCAGGCTTACCAGCCCCCAAGGTTGTGTGAGTCTTTCAATAAGTTTCTTTATATATACATATAAATATGTGTATATATATGTATTCGTATGTGTGTGGTTATACAGACATATATCCTGCTGGTTCTATTTCTTAGGAAAAACTGAATAATATACCAAGGTGTCTGTGGTAGTTAGGTTCAAGTGTCCACTTGGCCAGGTGAAGGCGCCTAGATCTGTTGCTGTGGACATGAGCCAATGGCATGTGACCCTCATCTGTCACCAATTACATCTGCAGTCAGCTAGGAGACGTGCCTGCTGTAATAAATGATGTTTAATTTAATTGGCTGGTGCTTAAATGAGAGAGCTCAATGCAGCTCAGCCCAAGCAGCTCAGCATACCTCATCTCAGCACTCTCAGCTCGGCCCAGGCCTAGGAGATGCAGGAAGGAATCACCTGGGGAAAGCTGTGGGAACCCAGAAGCCTGGAGAGAAGGCCAGCAGAGATCTCCCTGTGTCAGATGAACCTCAGATGAAAGCTGCCTTTCCTCTGAAGAACTGTATGTTTTTAACTAAATAAATCCCCTTTTATTAAAAGCCAATCCATCTCTGGTGTGTGGCATTCTGGCAGCTTTGGCCAACTAGAACAGTGGCCTCCAGAGCTGTGTTCTTGGCTTGTTTCTAATATTTTCCTTTTCTTTGACCACATCATTGACTTTTCAAATCTCAGCTGCAGCTTGTGGCTGCTTAGTGAGACCCTGCTTGACAGAAGGGCTGGCAGGAAATGAATTGAAGCTCCCTGCTTTCTCTATCTGTACTGGAGTCTCTCAGAAAGCCCAGGAAATGTCCCATCCCCACATCAACCACCCCTGAATCTTTCTGGCTAGAATTAGGGACCAAAGGAAGCAGTTCTCTCTCCCTTTTGTCTCCCAGGGCCACCAGCCATTGGTCGCAACCTGGACCTGCTAATTCCCGGTGGCTTTAAGAAGAATGAGAAAGGAAGTTGGGTAGGTGCAGCTGAGATCTGAAAAGGAATGCCTTGTGGTTTAGAGTTGGGACCTGGCTGTGTCACTGGGTGGGGACCTGTGGGAGACGAGAGGAGAGATTGCCTTTCTCGGTTCCCCTGAAGCTGCCCGAATCACTGCTATTACTAAGGATCACACAATTTATTCAGACATGATTGTTTAAGAAGATAATATAAAACAAAACAAAGAAACTAAGACAACTAAAAGGTGAAAGAAAAACAAGACAGTTGAAATATCTATGCTCCTTTTCCTGAAGTTGTCAAATAAAGGTCTTTTACCTACCACCTCGTGACAAACCACGGGAACAATGTCCCAGAATTAGCAGGATTTGGGGTAAAGTCCATATAGTATTTCATATATTAGGTTCTATGTGACGCTGCTCACCATGGCATCTGTCTTTGCCGTGATTCACATCCGTGTAAGGCTTTACGGCGTTCAAGGTTACAGACACTTTTACACTCAGCTCCGTAATAACATGTACAGAACAGACTGTAAATGTTGTGGTTATTAAAATGTGGAAACATGACCCTTCCAGGGTCACAAATGACCCAAAGCTCATTCCCCCACCCCCCACCACCACACTCTCCAAAACGGTTAGCATGTCTGGAGAGACAATAGTTTCTTACAAAAGTTAATAAAGGAAGAGTAAAGAAATGATCAGAATGTGGCTGGGAAAAGGCCGGGCTCAACAGAATTGACAGCATTTGGATGGAAGGGGAATTCCTCTGGAGCAAGAGCTGTGATTACAGCAGCAACCAGTGACGCAGCTGGAGCCTGACATTTGTCATCTTCCCGGGGGTAGATATTGTTAGCTCTCCTTTTCCAAACAGGACACTGAGGACCAGAAAGGTTAGGAAGCTTGCCCAAGGTCACACAGTTAGTGCTTGGTGATGGCAAGGCCCCTGTGCTTTCCACCAGACCCCCTGCCTTCCAAGGGCCAATGTGCGTTATGATCCAGAGTGTGCAAATGGGAGTTGTGGGGTCGAATTATAACTTGATGAAATCATAGAACTTAAGAACTGGAAAGACCTTAGAGGTCACCTAGCCCCTGTGCTGGTTTGAAAGGATTATGTACCCTAGAAAAGCCATGTTTGAATCCTGATCCATCCTGTGGAGGCAGCTGCTTCTTTTAATCCCTATTCAGCATTGTAGGTCAGAAATTTGATTAGATTATCTCCATGGAGATGTGACTCACCCAATTATTGGAATTAATCTTTGATTAGAGGGAGATGTGACTCCACACATTCCAGGTGGGTCTTGAGTAGAGTTCTGGAATCCTTTAAAAGAGGAAACAGTTTGGAAAAAGACACAGAGCCCATGTAGCCAGAGACGTTTGGAGATGAAGAAGGAAGATGCCCCAGGGGGAGCTTCAGGAAACAAGAAACCAGGAGGGAAAGAGAGCAGGTGTCGCCATGTTCACCATGTGCCTTTCTAGTTGAGAATGAAACCCTAAACTTCATCAGCCTTTCTTGAGTGAAGGTAACCTCAAGTTGGCGTCTTAATTGGGACATTTTTATAGACTTACTTTAATTGGGATATTTTCATGGCATTAGAACTGTAAACTTGCAACTTAATAAATTCCCCTTTTCGAAAGCCATTCCATTTCTGGTATATTGCATTCTGGCAGCTAGCAAACTGGAACAACCTCACTCCCCCTGCCCCCCCACTCCTTGTTTATTTGTTTTTGTTTTTTTCCCAAGTGTCTCGAAGAGGTAGTGACTAAAGATGTTTGCACTATCCAACAGGAAGTTAGGCAAGCCCCCTTGTCTTAATTCTTTCTTTTCCTGGCTGATTGATTGGGAAGCCAATCCCTGACCTTCCTGCCTGGACCAAGAAGTTGGTCCAGTATCATGCGCCATATTGTTCTCTACCCTGATTGCTGATGTGTATTGTCTTCTCTCCCTAAGGAGATGATACACTTCCTAAGGACAGGAATCATGAAGTATACTTGTTTTTTATCTTTCAAAGTGCCTGGCATAAGAGTTGCTTGTGACATTGCATTGAGTTAGTCAAATCAGAGAACCAAGTGCATTTCATTTGTCTGCAGAGTGAACCACAGAGCCCTGGCTGAGCCTGGAGAGTGTGCAGTCTGGTATGTGGTGTGTGGTGTGTGGTGCTTTGGGGTGAGAGGCCCAGCAGTCAGGGACTCTAGAGGCCACACGTGGAGCGGCTCCAGGGCAACTGCCATTACTCAAAGGACTAAATCCCCCAAATATGTCTCAAAACACATTTGTGCATATACCTTGGCCTCTGTTTTCTTATCTGTGTGATGGTTCCCAACACAGGATGCCTGGCCAGAATGCACACTTGTGCCCTTTTTTTGGCATGGGCAGCCTCTGGGAATGGAACCTGGGTCTCTGGCATGGCAGGCGAGAACCTGCCACTGAGCCACCATTGCACCACCCGCTTATGCCCCTTTAATAATGCCCCCACAAGGCCCCTTCCAGACCTATTGAATCTCCAGGGAGACCCTGGGCCCAGGTGTTTTAACATCTCCGTGGGCGTTTCTGATGGGCAGCCATGGTTGGAACACTGGATCTCAGGTGACCGCGAGGTTCTCCTCCAGCTCCGATGGTCTCTGTCTATGTTAAACCTTTCTCCAGAGAAGATGAGTTTTGATTCATTTTTAAAAACCTAAGTGACATAGCCCTTTGAAAAGAGGAAGGGCAGTGTCACAAAAGCAAGTGTGACCCAGGGATCGCTCTGCAGCAATTCTAAAACCATCTACAGCCACCCCTTTCCCTAAATTGCTGAAAAGCAGCGCTGGGAGTTTGGTGGGACAGCTGGGAGTGAACATCTGCATTAGCAGGGGCCCATCCTCACAGCCACCTCCATCAGCGCCTTCTGGATAGGACTAAAGACAAAAAGGAACATCTTCCGTGCTTCATTTGGATTCTTCTCGCAAGATGGGAAGGAAAACGGGAAGAAAGGAGAAAAGCAGCAGCAGCATGTTCAAGGCTTCTATTCACGACAAAGTTCTCCCTGAAAGAAGGAAGGGGGAATTGGATAGCTCTGGGAACCAGTAATGGGATAGGGAATTTTTAACCTGTGCAGACCACCTGTTTGAATCTGGCTCGCTGGGCACAGGGACCAAACGCTGCTGCCGCCTGACAGCTGCTCGGTGAGGGATTTGAAATGAGGTAGTCGTCTTGTTTTAGTGCTTAGAGGAACAGGTGCGTCCCTGTCCTAAGCCACTTGCGCAGTTGGCACCTTTGCAGACAGTCTCAGTCCAGTGACCCAGGCCCAGGGTAGCCGTGATCCATGCTCATGAATTCTGTCGTTCGTTGGCCCCATGAGCAGTTATGGATCACCTCCAGGGAGCAGAGCACTGTCCTGGGTTAAAAGAAAGCAGAGAGGAGCAAGACATGGTCCCTGCCTGCCAGGAGCTTCAGGGCATCCTTGGAAGGGGCGGGTATGGGACGCGGCGGGGGGGTGGGGGGGGTGGGGCTTGCGCTTGACACCATCACAGAGCCCCTTTGTCAAGCACCCCTTAACACGCTTGTATTGGGAACTGGCCCCCTATGGAGGGCGGCTCTTTCTCTTCCTCTCTGTAAAGTCAAGTCCAGACCCAGGATTTTTTTTTTTTTTCACACTCACATAGTCACGTGAAAGCTCTAGCATTATACAATCATCTTCAAGAAACATGGCTACTGGAACACAGCTCTACAGTTTCAGGCAGTTCCCTCCAGCCTCTCTAATACACCTTAAATTTTAAAAAGGACGTATATATAATGCATAAGAATAACCTCCAGGATAACTTCTCAACTCTGTTTGGAGTCTCTCAGCCATTGACACTTTGTCTCATTTCAGTCTTCCCCCTTTTGGTTGAGAAGGTTTTCTCAATCCCTTGATGCTGAGTCTCAGCTCATTCTAGGATCTCTGTCCCATGTTGCCAGGAAGGTCCACACCCCTGGGAGTCATGTCCCACGTTGGGAGGGGGTTGGGTGGTGAGTTTGCTTGTTTGTTCAGTCCCAGGTTTTGACAGTGTGCAGTGATTCTCCGACATCCGATATGCACTTACGGGATGAATCCCTCTGAAACGGACAGCTGTTCTATCTACTGCTAAAACGTGGACTTCCTTGAAAGTTTTGTTAATATGATTCTCATACTACTAAGGTATTGCCCTCTGAGAAGCCAAGATAGAATAGGAAATGATGGAGGGTTCTGGGTGTCATTCACCAGTCAGTCTTTAGAAACACTTAGAAATAAGCAATGACCTATTTGCATATGTATTTTCCATAGCAGCCCAGTTTTGAACAGAAAACTTTCTAGTCTAGGGAGGATTTGCTGTTGACAACTGCCTCACTAGTTCATGGTGTATGCTGGCTGCTCCTGAAACACTTTCTTGTAGACAGAAATAAATTTGTTCCTGAAATGGTGTTTTTATAGAATTTGGGGCATCAGGCTCTGGCAGTTTGCAGTTCCATGGCTTTTTCTTGTTCTGGGAAAAGAGCTTAAAGAGAGAGACTGAAGTTTCCATGGTTAACCAAGTCCACCCACTCAGACTTGTTACTATCAAAATACTAACCAAAATTAATGGGAAGAACTAATGATACAGCATTTGAAGAGTTTTAATCATTGCAGAGATTCAGAAATTCAATTGCAGAATCTCTGCGGTTATATTGTTATATTGTTATATCAAGTCTCAAAGCATTTATCCAATAAGCATGTATTGAGCACCTATTGTGTGCAAGCTAGTATAAGAAAGACATCCACAGGCCACCTGCAGGGCTGGAGACCCCCCAACCCCTCTCCTACAAATTGCACCCTTTAGAGAAGTATTTGAGTGATTATGGTCTCATTTCAGATAGGCCATGGGCTTACAGCTCCATGGTCAGGAGGTCAGTTTAGTTGCTGTAGCCAATTCATGGGGGGAAACTTCAGGAAAATCGGTTGTATAAGGAAACCTATGTGGACGCACTCTACTTACCAGATTAAATGTCCTCAGGTATCACTGCACCAGAGTCTCTCACAGTGCTGTCCCTGCCTGCATGTCCTCTCCCCTCTTCTTTCTTTTATTTTGTGGGGTGGGGGGTGGGGGTGCATGGGCTGGAAAGTGAACCTGGGTCTCCCACATGGAAGGCGAGCATTCCTTCCCTTTCTTAAACCTTCAAGTTCTAGCTCCTTCTGGCAAAGTGGGATCAGTCAGTCCTCTGACCCCCACTGCTCCCCCCGCCGGCTGGGGCTGAAGAAGCACCCTCTCCATTGACTTCTCAGGCGTGCGCATGAGAGATTAAGCCTTTCTCTCCACATGCCCCCACCTAACCTGACACGTGGCTGTGCTGACGGAGGGGGTCCGTGCCTTCGTCCCCTCCTAGGTTGATTGCCTTGATCAAGAATATGCACAGAACAAAGTGTGTGGGCAAGGAGACATTCAGCTCGGCTCCAGTTGGGATTTTGACCTATCCAGGAAATGGCTACCGGCTAAGAACTGGGACCCGGCTGTGAGCCTGGGGTCCGGAACTTGTGGGTGGTGCACAAAAAAGCGGCATTTGAACGTCGTGAGTGGAGGGTCCTCGGAACAAGGGAAATGGAAGGGACTGCACGGAGAGCTCAGAAAGGATGCAAACACCAACCCTAGGCCTGCGGGAAGGAGGTAGAGAAGAAAGTGCAAAATCCCCAGCCTTCCCTCAGGCCACCCTAATTAAATGCCTCAGCTGGTCGCACACATGTGTCCTCACACGTAGCAATACAATTCCTCAGTAATTGTATATTTTTAAATAATGTGGTGATTAAGTACACGGGTGTTCCCTCACACACACACACCCCCCCCCTTAGGTCTGCATCTGGGCTCTGCACGTCTTGGCCATGTAACACTGGACCCATTACCAACTGCTTCAAGCTTTAGTTTTTGCATCGGAAAATTGGGAAAGTTTAATAACGCCGCCTCTCCTTGTAGGGTTGCTTTTGTGAGGATTAAATAAGATGCTTCATGTCAATGGGCATCTAGCAAGTCCTCAACAGACATGCGTTTATCTGTTTTTCCTCTTTTGAAGCTGCTTTCCTCTGCCTACTGGAGTAGGGGACCCAACAGTCCCAATTTGCCCAGGACTGTCCTGGCTTCAGCACTTCAAGCCCAGTGTCCCAGGAAGGTCCTTTAGTCTCAAGCAAACCAGGTCAGTTGATCATCTGAACTGCGGTTCTCAAGGCCCGTGGTTATCACCTGGAAACCTGTAAGATCCGCCGTTCCCCAGCTTCGGGGGTGTGGTCCAGCAGTCTGTGCACTAACAGGCCCTGGGGGTTCTGACCCAGGCCCCAATTTGTGACGCATAGGCCTACCCCTCGTCTGTTCAAATCTGGAATCCTATATGACCCAGTTCCCTCCCAGGACAGGGGAGCGAGATTAGGGTCAGGGCATGGAGGGACATGTGTTCCTGGGGGGAAGCGATGGGAAAGGCTGCAGGAGGGAGCCTTCTGGGGCCGCGAAAGCCCCAGGTCACCGTTTGTGAAAAGCTACCTCAAAGGCCTCCAAATCAAGGAAAAGGGACTTTGAAAAAAAGTGAAAAAAGGGACTGTGGGTTTTCTGTGAAAAAAGGGCTTTTGCACTCTCAAATGCAAATTCCACAAAACTGTGTTCAGTCCTGTAGGAAGGAGCTTTAGCTTTTAACTTATTACCTCCTGGTGGTAGGTGCCGAGGCCACCTTTTGAAAGTTCAAACTCACCCACCTTTGCAGGTAATGCCCCCCAGGCCACCCCATTCCCCAGGCAGGTGTGAATTCCCGCCCCCAGAGATGGTTACCGGACTGGGGAGGGAGGCAAGCAGCCTGGCTCCTTTGATCTCTGACACCCCTTTCAGGGTACTCCCTGAGTGAGGAAAGGGAAGAGGGCGGAGAGGCCCCATTTCCCAGCCTAAGTGTGGATGCTTTTCTTTCCCTGGACCCGTAAATTCCCAAGGAAGTCAAGCAAAACTGATCCAGCCCGGGGAAGCGCGGAGGACTCAGGAGGTCAGCACCCCAATTGCTGAGGGTCTAAGGGGGCTGAAGGGGCAAGCAGGGGCACATTTATAAGTTTTCTATCAAGAGAGAGGATGAGGCAAAGGCCCATTTTCTTTTGACGCATTAGTATTCACTTTTGTTTCATGCAGAAAATCCGTGTTTCTTTGCGTTTTGCTTTTAAAGCTCTCGTGGGCTCCATGAGCAAGCTTACTGAGATTTATGAGAGAAGGAGCCTCCAAAGGGCTCTGGGGCCAGCCTCCAGGGAAGGACACACCCAGCAAGTGTCTAAAATATTTGTAGTTAGTCAATCCAATCTCTTAAAGATTTCAGACAGGGAGAGTGGCAGAATGACAAGGTGCCACCTTCTTGGTGGGAGAGGGGTGCCGTTGGCCTGCTGGCGGCCATCGGGCTCCGTGGATTCTGAGAGCTGGGGGACCATGGAGAACTGCTGGCTCCCGATCCCTTCCTGGAGGTAAGGATGCTGGGGAGCCTGCAGGGGCAGTGAGGCCAGAGCCGGGCCTAGGCAGAGCGGGGGCCTCAAGCCGCCTGAGCAGCCCTGGGGGGCCCGGGTGATGGGTGCCGAGCCACTTCCTTTCGACCCAGATGAGCTCAGGGCTGCACGGAAATGCAAGGCTACGAGGAACGGAACGTACACACTGGTTTGGGGGCTGCACAGTCATAAAGCTGCTGGTGGCTTTAGATCTCGGGCCTTTAGGTGAAACTATCTGAGGATGTCTGCTTGCCTCTTGTGGGTTTAAAAAGAAATAATTCACTATTGAAAAGGGAACTCGGCCCACCTGATAACTTGTCCCGGGAGGCTGCCCTGGAGGGGCTTCCACGTGGCCTTTCTCGGCAGCCTAAGCAGCCGCCTCCTCTTCAAGCTCGCATCTTCCCTTTGGTGGTCACTTCTCCTGCAAAGTTACAACCCCCACCCATGCTGATTTTTTACTTTATTCCACTTCTAGACAAATCTGGGGTGCAGGGGGCATATTTGTTTGACTGGTGTGTATCCCAGCCTCTTTCCCTTCCCCCAGTGATCCCTGGAGGTGGGCCCTCTTCTAGAGGAAAGACTGGGTGCTTCCCCCACACTGGGAGGGGCAGGCAGGGTGGGGTGGCCTGGGAGGACGCCTGTGTCCGCTCTCCCCTAAGCCACGGGGGTCTGCACAGCTGCTCACACTTTTTGTCAACACCGACTGAGGCCACTCGTCCTGGGGAACCCAGGTTCGCCTCAACCAGAGAAAACCCAGATGCAAAGCCGGTGATGGAAAGACTCAGCTCTTGCAGCAGAGCCAGGGAGAGCCAGGTTTAGGATCCTATTAAATAATGGTGCAGAGTTTAGCCCTTAGAGCCTAAGTTACATTTTTTTTTGCATGGGCAGGCACCGGGAATCGAACCCGGGTCTCCAGCATGACAGGTGAGAACTCTACCAG
>PVIY010045293.1:0-19178 GCA_004026745.1 Myrmecophaga tridactyla | reverse complement strand
CATTCTACCACTGAACCCAGGACTCCTGCGTGGAAGGCGAGCATTCTACCACTGAACCCAGGACTCCTGCGTGGAAGGCGAGCATTCTACCACTGAACCCAGGACTCCTGCGTGGAAGGCGAGCATTCTACCACTGAACCCGGGTCTCCTGCGTGGAAGGCGAGCATTCTACCACTGAATCACCCATGCACCCAACAGTTGCCTTTTAAAGTTAGACTCCCTGAGGTTACTGGAGAACCCCCACAAATAACTCTTTCTCCATGGTCAAAGGTTGAATTACAAGCTATAATCAAGGAATTTCCCAAGCTATGGGAAGACCCTCAAAAATCCTATGAGAAATTTTTAAAATGGCAGATCACAAAGGATAACTTTGAATTACAATGGTCCATATGGGGATCATTTCAGCTGAATAAGATTACTCATTTTAGAGGTGTGTTAAACACTCAGGATTTAAAGTAACAACTGCCATACCAAGCCTGCATTAGTGACTCTATTTGTAAACAGCCTATCCCTCCAAATAGGGGGACTTACAAAAAAACAAAGAATAGATCCGGAGGCAACAGATCTAGCTGGACTTACAACAATGACTGAACATTTTGAAAGAACTTTAGAAACAGATAAAAAATAGGAAACTGCCAAATCTATGTCTTTGCAATTGAAACAACTGCAAAGCCCTAGACTTAGACACACTAATAGAGGATTTCAAACAAATTACGATTTTAAGTCCAGCAATCAATACCCAAACAATGGCCTAGAAGTAGGCGCTTAATTTGCAAACAACCGAGCCACTGGAAAAGAGCCCGCATAAATGAAAAGAAAAAAATACTTTCTACCAGGGCATAAAGAAAGCCCTGTTCCATGTTGACTGGAGCTCTTCTCAGTGGTCTCTTCTCCAAAATCCCTTTAAATACACAAGATGAAACTGAGTTAAAGTAAATGGGGAAAAAAAAAAACATAAATGGGATGGCAGCGTGGGAGATGACTCCCAGGGATGAGCCTGGCCCTGGCACCACAGAATCAACAAGCCATCCTGACCAAAATGGGGAAAGAAGTGTAACAAATAAGGTACCAGTGGCTGAGAGAGTTCAAATAGGGTCGAGAGGCTACCCTGGAGGTCACTTTTATGTAAGCTTCAGTTAGACATTGCTACATGTCACAGCTTGCCAAACCCCAATCAAAACTGTTCCTGCCAATCCTAAAGAACACCTAGGTATTATATAAGATTCTACAAAGGTTCCAGGCACTAGGGTAACTTTCCAGAAAACTACAACCTCCAGATGGGTCCCTGGACCAGATAAGTCCCGAAATGCAGAGGGACCAGCCTTTCTAGAACAGCAACTAATTCCATCCCCCTATCCTATATTATCGACAGTCTCTTCCAACATGAAAAAGTTAGAATGGGCATAGCCCACATACCCCTAAAGAGTGGGAGAAAGATCAAAGGTGATGGTGGAGTTATACAGGGAAGGTAGGGTTTAACAAATGAGTATAATTGCTGAATCATTATATTGATATTTCTTTTAGTCCCAGTATCTTACAGCAGCTAGAAGGAAAAACCTAAAATTGTGGAATTGTAACCCATACCAAACTCTGAAATCTGTTCTACAACTAATTGTTGTAATGTGCTTTGAAATTCATTGCTTTTTGGTATATATGTTATTTTTCACAAAAAAGAAAAAGATCGATAAAGTGCCCCCAAAAAGTAAATGGGGAGACATGCAAGGTTCTTCTAGATTCTAGGGCCACACTTTCAACCCTGAATCCCATGCTGCTAAAACAATAGATGGCTCAGGGTCTAAAACAAATTACAATATGGGGGTTAACAATAAAGCCGAAGAAGAGTATGTATCCCAAGCAATCCACATGTCTTTAAGCTTTTTTTTCTGAAAAGGATTCTTTTTTGCTTTGTGACTTTGCCCCAATAAATCTTCTGGGAAGAGACCTGACTTCAAAAATGTGAGGCGTAATTCACTTCTCCTCAGAGGGAGAACTCACTACAGAATTTTCCAAAGACACCGAAGCAGACCTTATAAGATCTTTGCAAACTTTATTAAACATTAAGAATGAGGAAATCACTCATGACACCCCTGAACCATCTGCTACACCAGAATCTTTTGGGCTGTATCCAGTGCTGATGTAGAAAGAATCCAAAGTGCCCAACCTATAAAAGACACATCCAAACTCTTACCAAAACTTCATTAATATCCACTTAAACCAGAGGCCATTGCCAGTCTAAATCCAATAAAGACTTAGCATTTTAAGGACAAATTATTTCCTGAACTAATCCTTGTAACACTCCTATTTTCTTATTTTAACTTTAAAGAAACCTAATATTCAGAGATGACAGTTCGTTCAAGAATTAAGAGCCATTAACAAATTACTCATTCCTTGGCTTCCTGTAAGTTCCAAACCCAGATACTGTTGTATCCTAGGTTCCCCGATTCTAAATGGCTTCCCGTTGTAGATCCATGTTTTGCTTTCTTCAGCATTTCGATAGATCCAGGTCGTTAATATCTATTTGCTCTCATGCGGAATAATCAGCAATGCACCTTGACAGTTATGCCTCAAGGCTTTACAGAGGCACCTTCTTATTTCCCTCGTGTTACATCAGGACCTGAGAACCCTGCAATTCCCTAATGGCTCCACCTTATATGTGGGTTATTTATTGCTCTGCTCCTCTACTAAAGAGAACTCCTTGAGAGATCCTATTTACTCCAGCAACTAGCTCTAACGGGACATAAAGTCTCTAAGGAAAAACCACAGCTTACCGGAGAGACCACTTCTTGGGCCATGATTTAAATGCTGAAGGAATTCTCTATTGCTCAAAGAGAGTAAGACTAATCTAGGAATTTTCTAAGCCCAAGATAAAAAGACAAGGGGTTTCCTTGGGCTGGCAGGTTATTGCATATTCTGTGTTTCAAATTTTTCTTTATTGGCATCACCTGCTTACAAATTCACTAAAGCCAATACACCTGAAACTTTGCCTTGGGCTCAACTCTCACAAACAGACTTTTCAGCACCTTAAGGTGGTCTATTAGTCTCCCTCCAGTGTTAGAACTACCAAATTATTCTCAGCCATTTACTTGATTCATTCATGAAAGAAAGCAGGCTCTTGGCTTACTAGCACAAGAACATTTGTGGAAACTAAGACCTGTTGCCTCTTATAGCTTGAGATGCTGTGGCTTGAGCACAACCTGCCTATTTAAAAGCAATAGCTGGGGCAGGCCATGATGGCTCACCAGGAAGAGTTCTCATGTGCCATGACGAACCGGGGTTGCTTCATGGGGCCTGCCCATGTAAAAAAATAAATAATAAAAAAAAATGTAAAAGCAATAGCTGCAAAAATAGTCAAAATCTCTGTAGATAAGCAGTGGGCAACAGTGTATATTTACTAACCCCTCATACTGTCCAAAGTCTTTTAAACTCTCTACTTAGCATCTAGCCTCTAGCCGATTGCCTTTCTATGACATCCTTTTACTCTCCCTTTTAATGTAATTCTAAAAAAGATGCAATACCCTTAACCCTGCTACCCTATTGCCTTTGCCAGATAAAGGAATCCTCGTAACTGTAGTTGATTATCTCTCAATTAGTGATTGAGATAATTCCCATCCTGACTTATAAGAAATACCATTGCATAATCCTGACCTTATTCTCTTTCTTGACAGATCCTATATCCAAGGAATTAATGGGAAACTTCAAACTGGTTATGCAGTCATAATCTAATTCAAACTAATTGAATGAGGTAACCTACCTGTGTTTACCTTATCCCAACAAGCAGAATTACACACTTTTACTAGAAGTTGAATATTTTTGCTTCAAAAAAAAATAGTTTACATTTACACTGACAGCCAACATGATTTTTACTCTTGGACTACGATTTTGAAATGCTATAGGAAAGAGGGGTTTCCTTACCTCTGCTGGATTCCCTATAAAAACGGACTAGTCAGTGACTTACTAGCTCCCATCTTACTTTCTCGGTCTTTTACTATTATTAAAACTGAGGCTTATACTAAAAAATCAGAACCAGAATACCAAGGAAATGTGCTAGCAGATATCTACGCAAGGACAGCTGCAACCCAATCACCTTCAGGTATACTCACTCGATTTGATCTACGGGAAACACTGATCCCTAATTGTAATAAAATATGCCCAACGCACTTGAGGGTAAAACAAGACAAGTCTCCTATGGCCGAAAAACAAGACTGGCTAGATGAAGTATGTGTTTTTAATTCCACCAAACTTTTTTGGGAGAGTAAGGTAGGTGGCTTAGTAATTCCCTGAATCTTTAAAGGAACCAGTCCTTAAAACCCTACACTCCTTATCTCACCACAGTGCCAACAAAATGGTTCAAATACCAAATTATTGTTAGGTCGGGGGAACAGGGAAGGTCACCATGACTCGAGCTGTGTAAAATATGCCGCCCCTTCTAGGCGTCTCCTGACCACCCGCACCAGGACCCAGCGGCGGCGGCGGCGAGCTCGCAACTCCCTACCTGGAGTTCTGTGAGCTCTGCCTGGGAGCGCAGGAATAAACTCGCTCACTCTAAGGGTTTTTGGTCTGCCTCTTCTCTCTTTCGCCTCCTAACCCTTACAAATATCAGTGGGGAAATTTTCATAAGACTGTGTGGCACTTGGGTTCAGTTGTCAACTTGGCCAGGTGATGATGCCCCATTGTTCTCTTTCTGTGGGCTAAAATCATCAGTATATGAAATTCACCTATGGCTGATTACATTTGCGGTCAGCTAAGGGGAGTGCCATCACAATGAGTGAGGTTCAATTTAATTAGCTGGAGGCTTAAAAGAGAGAGGTCAGAAGAGAGCTCAACATCTCAGCATACCTCATCTCAGCACTTCCAGCTCCGCCTAGACATTTGGAGATGCAGAAAGGAATTGCCCTGGGGAAAGACACTGGAACCCAGCAGCCAGGAGAGAAGGTCAGCAGACATCACTGTGTGCCTTCCCATAAAACAGGGAACTTCAGATGAAAGCTAGCTGCCTTTCCTCTGAAGAACTATAAATTTTTAATTAAATAAATCCTTTATTAAAAGCTGATCCCTCTCTGGTGTGTTGCATGCTGGCAGCTTTAGATAGGCTGCTACCCCCATTTATGTATGTATAATTTATCAACAGCACAACCCTGGAGAAAACCATCCAAGTTGCTAGAGGTTGCACACTGCCATCTTCTGGCCACTTTAAGAAATTACAACTAGACTTTTCTAAACTACCACCCAACGTGAACTACAACTATGTCCTAGTCATTGTCTGACTATTCTCAGGATGGACAGTGACCTTTCCTTGTCATAAGGCAGATGCTATAATAGTTGTTAAAAACCTTTTAGAAAATTCCCTGCCTAAGGAATGCCTTCGATTATTTCTAATGACCAATGCACTCATTTTACTGGGCAAGCCATTAAAGCTCTAAGAATCTTATAAACAAATTGGCCATGTTTCCCCAGAGGTAAGCACAAACTCCGATATTCGTTGCATGTTTTTAATCCTTGAGAACCAGAGCATTACATCTTAGTCACATACTTATCTTCCACTAGTGCCTCTGCATATTGCATGTCTTTAGACATGGCACTAAGCCAAAAGCTGCAGTTTCCAAGTAGCCTGCACCTCCCTAACACAATTCCAGAAGTATGCCCTGCCTCCAACCGACTCAGGTCTTCTCAGCCTTTCCCCAGCCTACCTCAATGTTTCAATCCACCCCTTCACATAATATTGCCCCCAGTCCATCATTCACCAACCCATGCCAAGATTGGCAGCTCACTTCTTACACTGACTTCTGCTATTCTTCCTCTTCCTTTCTTTTATGACCAAATTATCTTGCTAAAGAGGTTAAAAATTAATCCATGAGACTCGATGACCTTTTTGTTCCTGGCAGTAACCACCTCTCAGGGGCAATTTGCCTTAAAATACACCTTAAATAAGAAACACTGCAGATTTCAAAGAGAAATTTAATGCCCTGATTTAATATTTGCAAAATATTACTCTTGTCATATACCCTTAAGAGATGAAACAAACATATGGGGTAGTCACCTAGCTATAAAAATGTTTTTAAAATCTTAACTGAGAGATATAAAAACAAATGTCTCACAGTTAGACTGAAGTGCTAACAATCTGTACTTTCCCTTTTTAACTTCCATGACAGCACAATTACTGTTACTTTTACCATCCCCCAAAATGTGGCCTTTTTTTGAAAATGGTGTTTACCACTTACACATACAGCAAGTATCAAATCCTAATATAAGTAAAAACACAACAGTTTTAATAATTATTAGCTTTTATGTTTTTCAAAATTCTCTTCCAGGTAATTCTTAAAGTGTATGTGTATGTGTGTATGAATGCAGAGAAAGGAGAGAGAAAAAGAATGGTGGCAGAATATAGTGCTTCCATTCCAAAACCCAATTTCTCTCGTTATATAGAAAATGTGGATTGCCATTAATTTATCTTGTTTTTAAATTATGATTATTGATACATAAAATAAGTGAATTTTACTTTTTTTTTCTACTTTCCATATGAGGTTTTCTCCTAATTTATATTTCACTATAACATCTAACATCATTAAATTGATGCTAAAGTTGGGAGTGCTGTAGTGTGTACATATCAAGTGCTATTAGATAGAATAGGAAAATAGAAATAAAATTCAGTAAGTAATAGTATTAGATCTGGGTTTATCCAGGTATCCCACATGTGAAAACTGCCATGACCATCTTCTTTCATCTTGTGATCTTTGCCATTTTCTCCCCTCCTGCTTTTGACGTAATGTAGTTGTGGCTTCCTCGCAATAAAAAAATGAGACAAATTTCCCCATCCATGTTTATGTTACTGAGCTGCCAAATGGTGCTACCTCCTGATTTCAATGCTTTAGAAAGTAAGATGGCTTCTTTACTTGACCTTTATTATATCCTTCATTACAGCTCTCCCTCTAGAACGTTACCAAAGCCCAGGCAATTTTAATTCTCAGATCACAATCGCATACCTTAAAAATCGTATTCCTTAGAAAAGGTATTTTACAAACCTAGAGACCATATACCCATAGTGTCAATGAATTCCGTCCCCTACACTCACCTCTACCTAAGCATACAATGTAGAAATGCTTCCTCGCTTTAAGACCATCTCTCTAGCTCCCTAGGGGTTGGACCCCTGCTCCTACATCTTTTCCTCCAGCGACTCGCTCAGAGCATACACACAGCGGGTAATCTGGCAAGCTTTGTGGAATATTACTGAACTTCAACAGTCAAGACGTGCTTTCTGATAAAGACGATGAATCATCACGGGATGACTTCAGCATCCAGACACCAAAGTACAACTGGATGTCTGACTTTCCTAACAGATTTTACCACTCTGTCTTTGAGGAACGAGCAGAAAGAGAGCCGTCTGCAAGAAATGTGACAGCTATGCCTTCGGCCGCCAGCTTCTCAATCAGCCAGCTGGTGATTAGAAACACGAAGGACTGGAGACGGGTCAGAATTGCAGAATCGACACCTGCCTGACCTTCGTCGCCTGCCCTAGCCGGGCGCAAGGCACGCCGGGACACCGCGTAGCCCAAACGCCGTCACCAAGGCAACCGGCCGCCACGCCATCGTCATGGAGACCGGAAGGCTTCGCAGGTAGCCAAGAAGAGAAGCCGCCTCCGCCCGCACTTAAGCAGAATGCTTCGCCGAGGTTATAAGGGGTCTGAAAGGCGAAGACAAGTGAGCGACCGTCTCAGCAGGCAGCAAGACCAGGCGCTGAGCAGCAGCATCTACCTCCTAAGGGAGATGGGCCCCACCGGCTTCCTGCTGAGGGAGGAGGAGCCGGAGAACAGGGATTTCCGCGTAACTATCTCCCCCAATTCGCCTCTCCGCGGGGCCACGAGGCCAATCCTCTATCTTTCGCCACCCTCACGATTCCTGTGAACACTTGTTGTCTCACCCCAAAGCCGAATCCCTGCGAGAGTTCCAGACCTCACAGATGTGCCAATTTTAGACGGCAATAGTATTTGTTAGAAAAGCTTCGTTTTGGGAGTTTAGGACCCCAAGTTTCATGCATTTCCTGCAAGATGCTGGCACTTGATCTTAAGCCAGTAAAAATGAGTCGTTGCGTTGCGTGCATTCTTGGATCTTTTGTAGCGATTACTAGCCGTGTAGATCATAGGAAATCAAAATCCTACAATCTGCTTACATACTGTAAATATTTGCTAAATAAATAAAATCTGCTTACTAACTCTGAAGCCATAACACGGCCCTTATAAAGTATGGTTTAAAATGCCTATGCCTTGGAATAGTCTTAATGAATCAAAGTTTTGTTGTTGTTGTTTAACATTGCTGAAAGACCGCAGATATTTCATATTTGCTTGTCTCACCCTCATCACTCAAAAATCATTCACTGCACCGCCTCCCAGGAGTTGACTTGAAAATTTTTAGTTTAGTGTCATCCATGTTGAATACTGAAAATACAGTTTAATCTATGTTTATTTAAGATGTCTGGTTTTTTAAACTTTGTTGTTTACGCCACAATTGTATTAGCTGTTCTAGTCTTGATGATACTAACTCTTCTTGAATAAAGTTAAATTTAACAAAGGAAATTCACCAATTCAAAGCATAAAACAAAAATCCAAGTTGAGCTACTTTAGAAAAGGTCCTTAGCACACAGAGCCCTCCCCCAATCAAGACAGACTTTCCTTACAGTAAGGATAGATTATTTTTAAGCTTTTAAAATTATTTGTATTTTCATCTGCCCCAGGACAAGTCATTTAAGGGTCTTAATTGATAATGCAAGCTGTTGACCAAGACAAAGAATATGGAAGTGAAAATCAGTGTAGAAATTGGTTAGGATTTCCCAGTAGCCTCTACCCAGCGTTTTGGGGATACCTAAACTAAATTACCTTTCCAAATCTCTTTTAATCCAGGGGCCTTTCAATGAAGTTTTGCTGTAACTCTAAAAATTAACAGTTTTTTTTAAAATATGCATTTTTCTATTTAAGGTTTTCCTAGGAAATCCTCATTCTTGTAACTGTTCCATATTTCTGAAAGGAGGGGATCTTTGCAAGCATATCTGTTGGTAAGTGACTTTGTAATGAAGATCTTCCACAAAGAAATTGTTTTGTTTTTTCCATGATATGAATATGGCAAGATTAAAGAAGTTTGAGGTTCAAGGAAATATACTTTAAAATGGTCATAGCTTACAAATATACTTTTCAGTATTTTATTTCATTCTGCAATTGAGTAAGGTTTAAGTTGAGAAACATATCACCATCTCAATGTGTTTTTAATAAGAAAAACAAGTCAATCTTTAGATTCTCATGATACACAAATGTAAAATCCAACTATAAAATAGAAAAAAGCTACCAGATTCATGTGATTGATGATAATCATACAGTGCATTACGAGACATTACTGTGCTTCAAGAAGACTGTGTTCCCAAAACACATTTTGATTGGATGCAGTTGTCCTCATTTTCCATGTATAGACACAGAAATTAAGTTTCATACCTTTTCCATACTGGCCTAAGTGGGTCAAATATCTGAAAATTTTCATTCTCAATGAACATTTAATTATTAATCTTTCAAGATAAAATAGAGCTCTACTGGAGATTACTTTTGTAGAATCCAAAAATTTGTCTGTACTGTCAGAACCAGTTTGTAGGGATTGCCAGAACTAGAAAAAAAGATTCTCTAAATTTAGTTTAAATCAAACTCATTTTGTTTTGCCTACCTATATTAAAACCAACAGATCATTAAATATATTATAGAAGGTTTATAACGGATATTTGAGGGAAAAAAACAGAGGAAGTTGAGAAAACAATGTATATATTATTTCTAATGCTTTTATTTACCAAGTTTTGTCTTATTTGTTTTGATCCGTTTTGGCACACATACAAAATATGGTCCTTCCAAAACCCACAATTTGGTAGTATGACACTTAAAATAGTTTTTTTTTCCATTTTTATTTTATGTCACCTTCCTCAGGGAAAGGGCATTCTGTTCTGATTTTTTTTAGAGTATAGTTTGTTTTGTATATTATGGTAACCATAATCCAAATGGCAGTATAATTCAAGTATTAAATATATATTTCCCACTTGAAAAATAAAAGCCTTATCCATTTTAATTGATGAGATATGAAAATTTTTTTTATATCCTCCACTAAGTGGCATATGTAGGAAAACAGTTATGGGTACTTTATTCACAAAATTACTTCCATAAAGGAAATACTATAAATACTTAATTTCTCCACTAACTTCTCTCTGCGTGTTTTACTTTTAAAAAAAAAAAAGCATACTTAAAAAAAAAGTATGCTTATTTTAAAACAAAATTTAACTGTTATTATTTTAAAAATTGAGAGTTTTAAGTTGATTCATAATATTGTCAGCAATATAAATCCTATGATGCCATTCCAGTTCTAAAATTAATGTCTGTTTTTAGACTGAATAATGAATGTCTTTTGAGGTTATGTCAGAAGTAAATGTTTTAAATTTTGTTGTTCTACTTGTGAATATTAGGATCTTGTTGAAAAAATTCAAGCTTCCAAGGAATCATGAATGTAAGTTATTTTCTTTTTATATGTCAGAAATAAATGTTTTAAATTTTGTAGTTCTACTTGTGAATATTAGGATCTTGTTGAAAAAATTCAAGTTTCCAAGGAATCATGAATGTGTTATTTTCTTTTTACTAATTTAAAGTTAATAAATTTAAGAATTTTTTATTTAAACATGTTCTAAATTTAGACAGTTATTTTTCTAGAGGATCTGATCACTGTCAGTAGCCAGCTTATGCCTCTTAAGTCAGAACATTTTTCTTCCTTGTAACTTCTATACCTTCTTCAAACTCAAACACACTTACAGGGATGGAAACTATGGTCAGTTATTGGGTAAAAAAAATTCCCTCATTTGTTCTAAGCAAAGAAGACTCACAGTGATTCTGAATCTAAGCTTATTTTAATTGTAAGAAAAATAGCAAGTATAGTTTTTTAGATCCCAGAAAAAGTTTGGTGTAACACATGATTTCATTCAAAAACATTTACTGACAGAAATTTTTATGCAAAATGTTAAGAGTGAAAAATGGGTTTATATCAGTACTTAATTATGAGTGTAGTGTCAGGAATATAGTTGTATAACAATTCCAGAGTACTCAAATGTGAAAAATAAAAGAGAAAGAAAACTAATTTTATAAAAGGCCATTTAACTTTGTAAATTTTTGAATAAAGATACTGCCATTATGGAAGTGTTCCCTGCAGTAGAGTTGTCTGACCTATACTAGACACATCTAAAAACCACACTGCATTTTTACATGTGTAATACATGTTCATAAATAATTAAAGTGCTCATCAGTCTGCAATAGTGCTTCTTCAATTCAAAGAGTTTTGGCTTGATTTTAGGCAAGTTGATATGTTTCATTTCCTCCTATTATATAATTACAATCATAGTAGCCACATTTGAAAGGCTCTTGAAGTTATACTAGATCATAAATTAATATTATTTTAGTGTTTCTGAGTGATTTTTCTTTTTTATTTTTCTCTCACTCTCTACACTTTCCCTTAGAAATGTTTCCCATATTTGGTGTCTCCAAATTTGTGACTCCTACATCTTATCAACAAAACAGTACTTCTAACTACCTTCTGGGCAGCTCTTTGTTTGTCCCACAGAGATTTTAAATACCAATTTCTCCCTATATGTGTTCTCCTTTTTGTATTCCTTTACCTCACATAGTCACCAAAGCTAGAAACCGTGGAATTCTCCTTGATTTTTCCTCTCCTGTCCTCTTCTTATATTTCAAGTCATTCAATAAATGCTATTTTACATCCCACCCTTTTCTCAAGTATTCCCATCTCTGCATCCTCATCCTCCCTTAGTACAATATTTGTAGCCTCCTTGTTTCCACTGCTGCTCTTCCCAATCTCTTCTTCACACTGTAGATAAAAGGTTCTTTCTGAAATGTGTCTTACACTTTCTTCCATCGTCTGTCCCAATCCCTTCATGCCTAATGGTTAGGTTGTGTTATATCAAACACATTTCCTCTTCTATTTCTCTATTTTATCCACTGAAGTTTAATTATCACCTTTTGTCTGAAGTCTTAGTTGTTCTCTGCACTGTTTTCCCATAAAATTTTGCACAAGCATCTATGCTCGGGCTGTCCAATAGAAATATAAAGCAAGCCACCATGTAGTTTTAAATTTTCTAGTAATTCCCTTGAAAAATAAATAAAATGAAGTAGGTGAAGCTAATTTTAATATAATTTAATTTAACCTAAATATCAAAATATATCATGTTAACACATAATCAACTTAAAAATTATTAGACATTTTACATATTTTTTAAACGAAGTGATTCTTTTTTTGCACTTAGTGATCAAAATCTAGTGTGTATTTTCACTTAGGCACTTCTCAATTAAGACACTATGTTTTTATCAGAAACACTTGATTTGCATTTAGACATCATAAAACTTCCAGTTTAAAAATAAATTTATATAGTATCCAAATTGTTATCAATATACTTTTAAGTTTTCTAGTAATTATTAGATTTATAGATTATCCAAATTTAAAACAGATAAAATTCAGTTTCTCAGTCACACTAGCCATATTTCAGGTCTCACTAGCCACAAATGACTAGTGGCTATTGTATTGGACAGCACAGCTCTATACAATTAAATTCAGCAAGTATTTATTGTACCACCTGTTAGCCAGATGCTCTGCCAGTTGCTTTTTCTAGATTGAATCATATGAATGCTAATATTTGAATGTTTTTGATCCACAAACACAGAAATTTCATATGGATCAATTTCTGTAATTAAAGTCATCAGTGGCTCATAGTATTCCATTGAATAATGTACACTATAATTTAATATTCTTCCATTATTAGGCATTTAATTTATTTTGAACACTTATTATATTTTCTTCTTTATCATTATTTCTGTAGCCTAAATTCTCATTAGTTGAACTTTGGAATAAAGTATCTAATATTTCTATATCTACCCCATCTGTATTTCCAAATTGCTCTTTAAAATAATTTTGCTGATTTAAAATAATTTCAGCAATTTATCAACTTTGTGTTAGTTTTGTTTTTGGATTTATATTTTAGGTACTTGTTTTAGTTTCCTAGGCTTCTTAAAGCAGATTCCACAAAATGAATCAACTTAAATGATGGGGATTTAGTAGCTTATCATTTTGAGCCTAAGAAAATATCCAGATCATGGCATCATTAAGACCACTTTCTCCCTGAAGCCTGGCTGCCAATGAGCCTTTGCTTCTCTGTCATCTGGCAAGGCACACGTTGCATCTCCTGGTCTCTCCCTTCTTTTCTGATTTTCTTGCTTTTATCTTCTTGCTTCTGTAGTTTTTTTCTCTCTGTGTATTCATTTCATTTATAAAAGACTTCAGTAAGAGCTTTAAGACCTATCTTGAATGATATGAGTCACACCTTAACTGAAGTAGCTTCATCAAAAGATCCTACTTACAATGGGTTTACACCCACAGGAAAGGATTAGCTTTAAGAACATGATTTTGGGGGGTACATACAATTCCAAACCATCATAGTTTTTCTTAACCATGTTGTTTAAGCATAAAAAGAAAACATTAACAGTATATTTAAATCCCCCAAAGAAAATAAAGATATACAGACACATTTTGACAGACTAATTCCAATTATAATTCTATAATCATAGGGGGCAAAAAAGTCACACAAAACAGGAAGAGTGCCAAATGCCAGGTTCATAGTAATCTATTTGTTCCTAGTAAATTAAATAAGAAAATAGTTTCCATTCTTTCAACCATCTTAACATACTCTTGAAGATCTAAAGTGCCTTTGTTCTAGTTTGCTAGCTGCTGGAATGCAACACACCAGAGACAGATTGACTTTCAATAAAAGGGGATTTATTTAGTTGACATATAATTCTTCAGAGGAAAGGCAGCTAACTTTCAACTGAGGTTCTTTCTTATGTGGGAAGGCACAGGGCAATCTCTGCTGGCCTTCTCTCCAGGCCTCTGGGTTCCAACATCTTTCCCCAGGGTGATTCCTTCTGCATCTCCAAAGGCCTGGGCTGAGCTGTGAGTGCTGAGATGAGGTATGCTGAGCTGCTTAGGCTGTACCACATTGAGCTCTCTCATTTAAGCACCAGCCAATTAAATCAAACATCATTCATTGCAGCAGGCACGCCTCCTAGCCGACTGCAGATGTAATCAACAACAGATGAGGTTCATATGCCATTGGATCACATCCACAGCAATAGAACTGGGCACCTTCACTTAGCCAAGTTGACACCTGAACCTAACTACCAAGCCTTCAAATGAATTTTTTAAATAACATAAGGCAACTTCCAGGAAGATGGCTGAATAGAGTAGCTTGAGATTTTCTAACGGAAAAGTTAGAGAAGGGACAGGAGGTTGACTGAGGTGGTGATTCGGGAGTGCAGCTGACGTGGGAGAGCCTTCTGCACCACATGGGGCAGCGCTGGTTGCGGAGGCCAAGGAATTGAGAGACAGAGGGCTGGAGTCTGGTGCTGAGGCACAGAGCCTGCAGGAGTGCATGGATGGGAGCCGGGGACTAGGAATTTAGCCAGGCTGTGTTCCTTGGGCACACTACCCTCACCAGCGCAGCCCTGTGACTGGCGACTCACCCCATACCCCATGCATCTGAACCCTGTCACCCGCTCCCATTCCCCACACTCCAGGCACTCCCACCCCACCAGCCCCCAGTGCACATACCTGCCCCACACCCTCACCCCAAGTATGGCCCAACTCACCTCTCCTGTGCCCCTCCTGGGCACTACCTCCCCCTCCCTGTTCCCTGCAGGCTGTTACCAGCACATAAAGGCTGCGGGCACTAGCCTCCATACGAATGCTACCCCTACCCCCTTGCTGATAGTGTCACACAGCCTCATCTCACTCCCCATCCCCCGAACTCTTTGCATCTGTTTACGGCACTCTTAGGCCTATGTATGTGCACGGTCCCCCAATCACATCATTCAGCTCTGGGAACCGCACTTTGTTGGCAGCAGTCCTAGAACCACCACATGTACATGGCCCGCAGCCACCCTTCCCAGCTCTGAGAAAGTGCTGACCTGTGCAGTCAGGCCACATCTGCCCCCAATCCATGAAGGCATAATGCTGACCTGCTGTCACAGCTCTACGCATGCACACAAAGGGCCCCATGCCTTAGACCAGCACACACTGGGGTTATGCCCCCTAGACCTATGCACCCACACAGCTACATCCTCCCTGGCCACTGGGCACCCACATTCATAAGCATCAGCATAATATCCCCAACCTGCACCCATACCTGCCCTGAAACAAATTACTACACTAAGTACCCCACTCCATACCCTGCTCCCTGCTGTAAAACCATCCCACAAACACAAGGCCTTAGACTACTGAAAGAAATCAACTCCCAAAGTAAATCAATCAAGATATTTATGTGCCACAAAGACAGCAGTAGATCACTAAGCATATCACAATACAGACAGATATAGCCCTTCCTAATGACCAAATTAAAACACCAGAGGAGACACAGATGTTGAAACAACTAATCAAAGATATTCATACAACACTGCTTAATAAAATAAGTGGGATGGCAAATGACATAAACGAGATCAAGGAGACAGTAGAAGAGCATAAAGAGGAATTTGAAAGAATAAATAGAAAAATAGCAGATATCACTGAGATCAAAGACTCTGTTGACCAAATAAAAAACATACTAGAGGCACACAACAGCAGATTTGAAGAGACAGAAGAAAGAGTAAGTGATATAGAGGACAGGATAACTGACTTCGAAGACTCAAAACAGCAAATGGCAAAAAAGATGGAAAAAATTGAGTTGGATCTCAGAGAAATGATAGACAAAACAAAGCACACAATGCAAGAATCACTGGTGTCCCAGAAGGAGAAGAGATGGGTAAAGGGCTAAGAAGAGTAGTTGAGGATATAATGGGCAAAAACTTCCCAACCCTCATAAAGGACATAAATATAACAAGTCAAAGAAGTCCAATGAACTCCAAACAGAATAAATCCAAAGAGGGCTTCCCCTAGGCACACAATAATCAGTCTCCCAAATGTTGAAGAGAAACAGAAAATCCTGAAAGCAGCAAGAGAAAAGCAATCTACTACATACAAGGGAAACCAAATAAGACTGAGTTCAGACTACTCAACTAGAACCCTGGAGGCAAGAAGGCAGTGGTATGATATAGTCAAGATCTTGAAAGAGAAAGACTTCATCCAAGAATTCTGTACCCAGCCAAATTGTTCTTCAAAATTGAGGGACAGATTAAAGTTTTCACAGACAAAGAAGTCCTGAAAGAATTTGTCAACAAGAGACTGGCCCTACAAGAAATACTAAAAGGAGTTCTGCCAACCAAAACAAAAAGACAGGAGAGGGAGGTTTGGAGGAGGGCACAGAATTGAAGAGTACCACTAAGGGTAATTTAAAGAATGCAAAGAGAAAGATGGAAAAGAGTATATAGATCTGACAAATAAAATAAAAAAGATAAGATGGTGAAATCAAGAAATGCCATTTCAGTAATAACTTTGAATGTTAACGGATTAAATTTATCAATTAAAAGATACAGATTGGCAGAATGGATTGCGAAACATAACCCAGCTATATGCTGCTTACAAGAGACTCATCTTAGATACAAGGATACAAATAGATTGAAAGTGAAAGGATGTAAAAAGATTTTCCATGCAAGTTGTAACCAAAAGAAAGCAGGACTAGCTATACTAATATTGGACGAAATAGACTATAAATGTAAAGACATCATAAGAGACAAAAAAGGACACTATATACTAATTAAAGGGTCAATTCATCAAGAAGATGTAACAATCATAAATGTTTATGCTCCCAATGAAGTAGCTCCAAAGTACATGAGATAGACATTGGCAAAACTGAAGGGAGTGATAGATGTTTCAACAATAATAGTAGGAGACTTCAATATACCACTCTCCTCTATAGATAGAACAACCAGACAGAAAAATCAACAAGGGAATAGAGAAGGTAAATAACTTAATAAATGAATTAGACCTACCAGACATATATAGGTCATTGTACCCCAAAGCACAAGGATATCCATTCTTCTGTAGTGCTCGTGGAACAGTCTCCAGGATAGATCATATGCTGAGGCACAAAACAGGTCTTTATAAATTTATAAACATTGAAATTTTTCAAAGCACTTTCTCTGATCACAATGGGATGAAGCTGGATTTCAATAACCACCAAAGAATGAGAACATTCACAAATATATGGAGATTGATAAATTTAATCCGTTAACACACTCTTAAAGACCTAGTGGGTTAAAGAAGAAATTGCTAGAGAAATCAATAGCTATCTGGAGATGAATGAAAATGAGAGTACAACTTATCAGAACTTATGGGATGTGGTAAAGTCTATGCTGAGAGGGAAATTTATTGCCCTAAATGCCTATATTAAAAAAACAAGAAAGAGCAAAAATCGAAGACTTAACAGCACACTTGGAGGAACTTGAGAAAGAACATCAAACTAACCCCAATGCAAATAGAAGAAGAGAAATAAACAGAGATCAAAACAGAGATAAATGAATGGGAGAATGAAAGAACAATAGAAAGAATCAATAAAACCAAAAGTTCTTTGAGAAAATCAGAAAAATTGATGGGCCACTAGCAAGACTGAGAAAGGAAAAAAGAGAGAGAATGCAAATAAACAAAATCGGAAATGAGAAGGGGTGCATTACCACAGACCCTGAAAAAATAAAAGAAATCATTAAGAGGATACTATGAGCAACTATATGCCAACAAATTAGACAACTTAGATGAAATGAATAAATTACTGGCATCACACAAACAAGCTACACTGACTCAGGAAAAAATAGAAGATCTCAAGAAACCAATCACAAGTAAAGAGATTCAATCAGTCATCAAAAATCTTCCTACAAAGAAAAACCCAGGGCCAAATGGCTTCACAGGGGAATTTTATCAAAAATTCCAAAAAGAATTAACATCAATCCTGCTCAAAATTTTCCAAAAAATTGAGGAAAAAGGAACTCTGCCTAACTCATTTTATAAAGCTAATATCATTTAAATACCAAAACCAGGTAGAAGTGCTATAGAAAGGACAACTGCAAGCCAATCTCCCTAATGAACATAGATGCAAAAATTCTCAATAAAATATTAGCAAATCGGGCAGCTGCCGTGGCTCAGCAGGCAGAGCTCTGACCTGCCGTGCTGGAGGTCTGGAGTTCGATCCCTGGTGCCTCCTGCCCATATGCAAATTAAAAAATATATATATATATATTAGCAAATCAAATCCAATAACACATTAAAAGAATTATACACCATGACCAAGTGGGGTTTATACCAGGAATGCAAGGACAGTTCAACACAAGAAAATCAATTAATGTATTACAGCACATTAACAAATCAAAAGGGAAAAATTACATGATCATCTCGATTGATGCTGAAAAAGCATTCGATGAAGTTCAGCATCCTTTTCTGATAAAAACACTCCAAAAGATAGGAATCAAAGGTAACTACCTCAATATAATAAAGGGAATATATGAAAAACTGATAGCCAGCATTGTACTCAATGGAGAGAGACTGAAAACTTTCCCCCTAAGATGAGGAACGAGACAAGGATGCTACTGTCACCACTATTATTCAACATTCTGCTAGAAGTTCTAGCTAGAGCAATCAGGCAGGACAAAAAAATAAAAGGCATCCAAATTGGAAACGAACACATAAAACTCTCATTATTTGCAGACAATATGTTACCATACTTGGAAGATCCTTAGAAATCTACAGCAAAGTGACTTGAGCTAATAAAAAATTCAGCAAGGTGCTGGGATATGAAATTAATGTGCAAAAATCAGTAACATACTATGCACAACAATGACCTAACTGAGGAGTCAGTCAAGGAAAAAATTCCATTCAAAATAGCAGCTAAAAGAATCAAGTACTTAAGAATGAACTTAACTGGGGACATAAAGGACTTGTACACAGAAAACTACATAACATTACTAAAAGAAATCAAAGGAGATCTAAATAGGTGGAAAGACATTCCCTGCTCATGGATAGGAAAGCTAAATATAGTTAAGATGTCAGTTCTCCCCAAATTGATCTACAGATTCAACACAGTACCAATCAAAATTCCAACAATGTACTTTGAAGATTTGGAAAAGCTAATTCATCTGGAAGGGAAAGAGACCCCAAATAGCTAAAAAGCACCCTAAAAAAAAAAAAAAAAA
>PVIY010045292.1:0-19182 GCA_004026745.1 Myrmecophaga tridactyla | reverse complement strand
AAAAAAAAAAAGATTAAAGCTTAAGGTGAAAATGAATATTAAAGAGAAACATGCATTTATGCTATTTGTGCTCTTCTGGTTCTCCAACAGCAGTTTGTGGGGAAGAGACTGAAATCAGAACCAATTTTACCATCTACAGCAATGTCAAACAAACAAAACAGCACCAGGAGTAAAAACCTCCCTCCTCTAACTTTAGCCCACTTGTTGTCTCTCCTTTCGCTTGTGTCTCCCCAGTGTTCCCGCAGACACACCGTCCTGCAGTTCTTGCACTCCCACGGGGCATCCACAGAAATAAGCGCGTGCACTCAGCAGCTGCAATTAGCTGTCACCAAGCCTATGCAAATCCACTCACCTCCCCCGTTTAGACTAAGTGACATTATAAGTACCTCTGTGGAATGGGAAAAAAAGGCAAGTAGGAATAAAGATGTCACTGCTGCCTCCAAATAAGGGTAATTCTTGCGTCCTGCCAGGGCAGTAAGGAGAGCATTCAAGACTCTGAAGCACATGGGCACATATTGTTATTTGCAGAACAGTTCCACTGAGTCTGCTGTGGTTTCCACTGCGCTCTGGAAATCGAGATGTCCCTCCAAAAAGAGGCATGGAGGCTCAATTGGGACACATGGATTCTGGAGTCAGCGTTACAGCCCCCTCGAGGCTTCTAAGACTCAGCTTCCCTGCCAAATGAGAACAGCATTGCCCACCTTCTTACCCTACATCATAGAAATAAAAAGCAATGGGGTAAGATGCTTCAAAGTGTTTTTCCAATTTGCAAAGCTCAATGCCTATAAGAACCGATAACATTGAATGACATGCTGAATATCAAAGAGGTTTTTAAATATAAAGTGAGGCAACCACACAGGCCTTTATTAAATGAGGTTATAAATCCCTGTACTGCCAGAGAGATTATCTAGCACTTGAAGAAGTGTTGGCAGAGGTTGGTTAAACCAAAACCCCTGGCGATGATAAATCTGCTGGGTCAGAAGAGAGAAAGATACAAGGACTGCCAGAATTGCAGCAGGGTCCAAGTAGATGACATAACCAAATACAGTCCATGGAAGGAAGGGAAGGGAAATGTCTGGCAATGGAATATATTAAGCCCTGAATAACCACTTAGGTGAGAGCCTTCTCCCCACAGCCAGGGAGGCCTGCACGTAGCCAAGCCAAGGCCAAATGGGATCCCATTACTTCCCTTGCCCACTTGACACACACAACTAATTAATAAAAATCATGCTAGAAATAATCTAAATGTCTATCAACTGATGAATAGAATAAATAGGATATGGTATCACCTGAAATGGAACATTGTATGGCAATAAAAAGGAATAAAGGATGAAGATAAGCTAAACATGGATGAACCTTAAAAACCTTGTGCTAAGTGAGAGAAGCAAGTCGCAAAAACCACATGGTGTATGATTCCTTTTATATAAACTATGCAGAATAAGCAAATCTGTAAAGATAGAAAGAATATTCATGGTTGCCTAGGACTGAACGGGAGGAGGTTTGGGGAAAATAGGGGGTGACTACCAATGGGCGTGTTTTAGACGGAACAAAAATTTTCTAAAGTTAGATTGCATTGAAGACTGCACAATTCTATGAATTTACAAAAATTCCATTGAATTGTTTAAGTAAATTTTATCTCAGTAAAGCTGTTATGAAAAAAAATCGGGCGGGCCACGGTGGCTCAGCAGGTAAGAACGCTTGCCTGCTGTGCCCAAGGACCCGGGTTCGATTCCTGGTGCCTACCCATGTAAAAAAAATATAAAAATGTAAAATAAAAAAGAAAAAAAATCATGTTCCCCTTCTGACCCATTCCTAACTAGCATTAGCAAAATTCTCTGGTGGAGGCCAGTAGTATGATAGAATTAAATCTACCCCTCCCCAGCAATGCCCTTATAAAGAGATAGAAGGACCCGAGATGCAAGGACAGGGTTCAGAGAATGAATCACAGACCTGGGCTGGTGTCTCTTAGGTTAGGCTCCCTGGGGACTTTTAATATTCTGTTTTCCTTCAAGTCTCTATCAAATTAAAATCATCTGTTTTCTTTCCTGATCCACTTAGAACCAGATTAAAGAGACAAAAACTGCACCAACGCTCTGCCTTTCAGAACCTATGGCCATTATGGTCCCAGCTGAGCTATGTACCCCAACAAATGCATCTCTGTCGGTATGAACCCATTGTAAACAGCCTCTTGAAGATGTTATTTTTAGTCAAGGTGTGGGCAATTTAAACAGGGTGAGCCATTATCCAGATTACTTGAGGCTTTATAGAGAGAACCTGAAAGTCATTGAAATGAGAAAGGAGAGAACATCACCATATGAAGGAAAGCAAAGTCCCTTGAGAGATTGGAGAAAAAATATGGAACTATTAAACTTTCCCACCTGGGAAATCCCATCTACTCTCTCAGACACTAAGGACTTCCAAGTCAATAGGCCAAGTCCTTGATCTTGAGGCCTGCTCTTATGAAACTTATCTCTGTAGCAGAGAAGCTAAACCTACCTATAATTATGCCTAAGAGTTACTTCAGAGAACCTCTTCTGTTGTTCAAATGTGGCCTCTCTCTCTCTCTCTAAGCCCAACTCTGCAAGTAAAATCATTACCCTCCCCGCCTACATGGGGCATGACATCCACGGGTGTGACTCTCCCTAGCAACAAGGGATATGACCCCTAGGGATGAACCTAGCCCTGGCACTGTGGGATTGACAATGCCTTCCTGACCAAAAGGGGGAAAGAAATGTAACAAAATAAGGTATCAGTGGCGAAAAGAGTTCAAATAGAGCGGAGAGGCTGTCCTGGAGGCTACTCTTATGCAAGCTTCAGTTAGATACTGCTAATTACTATGGTTTGCCAAACCCCAACAAACATCATTCCTGTTAACCCTAAAGAACACCCAGGGCTCTAGCTGAGATCCCACAAAAGTTTTATGAGCTAAGTTTACTTTTCAGAAACCTAAAGCCTTCAGAAGTTTCCTAGGCCAGATAAGTCCTGAAACCCAGAGGTGCCAGTACCTCTAGAACATCCACTAGTTCCACCCTTTCAACATGAAAAAGTTAGAATGGGCATAACCCAAATATCCTTAAAGATTGGGAGAAAGATCAAAGGAGAAGGAGGAGTTATAGCAAAGAAGTTAGGATTTAACAAATGAGCATCACGACTTAATCATTGTATTGATTTCTTTTTAGCCTCCAGTATCTTGGAGCAGCTAGAAGGAAAAACCTGAAATTGTGGAACTGTAACCCATACCAAATGTTGAACTCTGTTCTTTAACTACTTGTTAAAATGTACTTTGAAATTCATTGCTTTTTTGTATATATGTTATAGTTCATGATTTAAAAATGCTAAAAAAAAAAAAGGAGAGAGAATACCTTATACAGATTTGCAGCTTTAAAAAAAAAAAGAATTTTAAAGAAAATAGGGCAAATAGGCATGCAAGTCACCCTTTATCCAAGGATGGTCTGCAGATGAATGACGAACTCTGAGGTCCAAAGAGTGAGACACAGAACCACCTGCCAGTGCCATCTGGGACACTGGAGACTAGGTGGGTGGCCTATCATGGTCCACTGTTCTTCTCTTCCACCCTTGGCCTCACACAGTATCTGCAGCCTCAACTCAGCGTTCCAAATGCTTAAATGTTACATCTTTTCAAGAGCCATCTGAACTCTCCTTTGGAATTCTATCCAAAGCAGTCGCTTACCAGATGCTTTGCCCAGAGGACAAGGACAAGGACTCCAGCAGAGTGCTGCTGTCAGCAGCTTGGCTCTGAGTGTTATTAAATATCACGTTCTCATAGGCGCACCACCAGGGACTTTGAGGGGTAAGCGAAAGGGAAAGTAGAAGGCAATTTGTCTCACAGCCAAATCTTGACAGGAAAAGGTTCAACCTCACTAGACAATCTTAGAATATTCAAGAATCCTTTAAAATAAATTAATTTTTATTCCTTCACGGTCATATCATATGGCAGGACTAAATCGTAAACTGAAGCTGACACTTGGAAGCAAGGCCGTGTTTACCTCCCGTTATCGCTGACAATCATTTGAGGTGTTGGAATCGCCTGCAGTCACTCTTGCTTGCCAGTAGGAAATAAGACTTGAATTTCATTTTTAAAGTGAACTCTATATCTGCCACATTTACGGTCAGGAGCATTAGCTCAAGAATTTAACAGTGATGCTTCCCACTGTCTTCAGGCAGCAAAGGATTATTCATCACAAGACTATCCATAGCACTGGATGTACTGGATTGACTAAAATTAGTTCCCGTATCGTAAGCATTAGCTCCACCACGTCTGTGTCTCTCTAGGGGTAGGATGGTAGATGAGAACTGTATGCTCCTAGGAGTCAGGCCCAGAAGTGATGGCTCAAATTTGGGAGGAAGACAGGAAGTTAGAGCATTAAATGGTACAGAGACAGAGGGACCACTTGCTGGGGTTTGGGGCTCCCTTTCACTGTCCACATGTATACGGAACTGCTTTGGCCTTGCCATGCTAAACAGAGAGCAGTTCACCCTCACAGTCCTACAATTCTCACCTAGAGGCCTGAGATGCCACAGGACACCCAAAGTTTCTGGGGTGTTTCATTGGGCTATACTCAATCACAGCTTCTCTATTTGAGAACTATGGCTTCTGGAATCCCTGATTCCACATAATCCAGACCGTAAGCATCTCAAGGGTCTCCATTCAGTGAATACGCTCTTTTTGCCTTCCAAAGATGTGTTGTGAGAAAAGAAAAAATGCCCTAGCCAACAGAAGTGATATTTTGATAGACAAGAGTTTAATCACCTGAATTGGGGTGGGGGTGGGGGTCCCTCTTGCAAGGCACTCACACCTCCCAACAATGCAGCCTCAGGCCCACTAACTGCTTGGAGACTGTAAATCAGACCCTACAATGCACTTCATCCTTGTCTTTGTCTTTCCAAGAGGTCTGCCAGGTTATCCCTCACTCCCGACTCTCATTTCCAAATGTGTCTAGGGCAGAGAGGCTCCCTGTTCCCTGCCTCACTTTCCTTCATGGGACACAGTCTATCTTTTTATAGTGGATTGAATTTTAGTACCCCAATAGATATATCCCTTGAAACTGTGATTGTGACCTTATTTGAAAAAAGCATCTTGCAGATTCATTAAATTAAGCTTCTTGTGTGAGATCATGCTGGATTACTCAGATTGGCCATAAATCCAACGACACATATCTTTAAAAGACACAAACAGAGGGAGACAGACAGAGGGAAGAGGAGGAGGCCATATGAAGATGGAGGCTGAGATTAGAGTGATATAGGCACAAGCCTAGGAATGCCAAAATCCACCAGAAACTGGAAGAGGTGAGATGTGGAATCGCCCCTGGGCCTCTGGAGGGAGCATAGCCCTGCCAGCACCTTAATTTCGGACTTCTGTCCCCGAGAACTGAGAAGGAATACATTTCTGTTGATGCTAAGCCACTAGGTCTGTGCTAGTTTGTTATGGTAGCCACAAAAAACCAACACACTTGTATTTGTCTGACTCTCTTCTGAAGAATGTGAGCTTCATGAGGGAAGAGAGTTTTACATGTTTCATTCACTGCTGAATACAAGAATCTAGAAGAGTACTTCACGCAATGTAGGTATTCAATAAATATTTGCTGATAAATAAATAATCTAAAACAGAAATAAGGTACGTTTTAAGATTGGGTATTGGGTCAGGACTGAGATTATATATATGTATATATTCCCTGAACCCCAAAAAGGTTTATATAGAAAAGATGAATATAGCCTGGTTTGTCTACATTCTCCTAGAACACGTATTCTCTTGTGGATAAACCATGCCAAGACAGCTATGATTATATGAAAACAAACTTTTGATTTTAAGTACTTTTTGTTAGGTTTCTTTTTTTTATTCTTATCTTTATTAAGGTACAAATTACATACCATAAAATGCACAGATCTGAAGTATTCACATTAATGAGATTTGACAATTGTATACACACGTATAACAGCATCCAAAACAAGACATAAAAATATTTCCATCAATTATGTTTCTTTCCAGTCATTCCCCCCACTTTGTGATTTCTATATCATAAATTAGATTTCCTGTTTTAAACTTCACATAATGGAATCACATAGAACGTAACTTTGTATGTTTGGCTTCTTTTAATAAACATATTTTTGAGATTCATCCATATTGTGTGTTTCAGTAATTCATTCCTTTTATTGCTAAATAGTACTCCATTGTATGATGTACACAATAAATGAACATAGCACAATTTGTGTATCCATTCTGCTGTTGATGTATATTAGAGTTGCTTCCAGCTTTGAGTTGTAATTAATAAGGCTGCTATGTATATTCCCACACAAGTCTTTGTGAGAACTTTGTCTTGCACAAATTCCTCAGAATGGAGAGGCTGGAGTACAGGATAAACGCATGTTTAATTTTATAAGAAACTGCCATAAGTTCTCCAAAGTGGGTGCACTATTGTTACACTCCCACAAACTATGTGTGAGAGTTTCTTTTGCTTTATATCCTCATAAATATTTGGTATTGTCAGTCCTCTTTAATTTTAGGCATTCTAGTGGTTATGAAATGATCTCTCTGTGGTTTTAGTTAACATTTTTCTGATGACTAAAGACGTTTAGCATCTGTTCACATGATTATTGGTCATATATCTTCCTTTGCAAAGTGTGTGTTCAAGTCTCCTGTGAATATATTTTATAGGGCTGTTTGTCATCTTTTTGATGATTCATAGTCTGTAATCTATTTTGCATATGACCAATGAAATCTCCGCCCAATAGGCTTAGCGATCAGCTAATGAATGGCCAGAGACTTCCTTAAATGTCTGAAAACAACAAACCTCTCAGTCTTTGCTGACAGGCTCTGCACCCATGTTGGGGCGTAACTTCAATACTCTCCTAGGCAGTTTACAAATCGGCCTTAGTTTTCACTTCCTGCTTATGCAGAACCTCAAGGTCAGCCAGAGGTGAGACCTTAGGTATCTCCTTGGCCTGCATGCAGCCCGGTGCATGTGCAAGGCTTTCCAGATTCCCAAAAATATGCTAGAGCTTTTAAAAGCCACACCCCTGTGGTCATTTCATTCCCCAGCTTCTCCTTTTAAACTTTTTGGTTCATCTATTGTTTGCTCCAATAGTACCCACCACCCAGGGAGCTGTGAAGTGAAGCAATCTGTGCTAATTATTTTTGACAAATGCCCCAGCGGAAAGGCTGTTTGCCCTGGGCACCCTCTGAGGCAGGCCAGATAAAGGCATGACTTGTTCGTGGGGTGTTCTAGGAACCACCAGACAGGTAAGGTAATGGCATTTCTCTGGGAATGGGGCTTTGAAGCAACACCAGCCCCATTCTGCCAGCTGCAGTGGTTTCCAGGCTGTTGATATTTACAGTGATTATGGATTATTTGTTTTCAAGACTGCCGCAAAGCTGAGAAGAGGAGGATTGGAATAGGGAAAGTCAAGGCGCCACAAAACTCACTGTTTTTACTGAGATTCAGACGTTTTTCTAGACTAACCACTCCCCATTATTGCAACGACATTTGGGTTGTTCATGGAGTTCTGGCAAAGTGAATTCTGATCATTTTTACCAGTGTTATTATTTTAATGAAGGAGTAGATTTTCAAAACTCCACATTCTCACCAACAGCCCTCTCACATAGACTATTCTCAGAGCCACAGAATTGGCCCAAATGCCTCTAGTCTGTCTTCCCTCCAATCTGCCTGTATAATCCTGCCAAAGTAATTGTACCTTAAGGTACATTTCTAATGATCTCTTCTCCCACTTAAAAACCCACAATGGTTCCCATTCCTCACACTAAAACTGAGAGTTTCTAACATGGAAAAAATAATTCTCCGCAATCTGGCTTCACCTCCACAATTCTCTGTAAATCCAGTCAATTGGACAAGTTGCCATTCTCAGATCAAAATCCATATTCTCCTTCGTGGCTTCTCTGCTCTCTCCAGCAAGAATGACTTTTTCTCCATCTTCTTTACTTCCAGAGTCTAATACTAACCTTTCACATGGGAGGTGTGAGTAAATTTGTTAATCAATCACTATTAGAAGTTAGTCATTAACCACACAATCTGGAAAATTTTACAGACCCCATGATGGCATGTTTGCACCATGGCAGAAGATCGCTCAATATTTCAGTCTCAAATCTACAGTTTTAATAATAGATTTATACAATTAAGCGCCTGTTTTTTTTTTTTCTTTACATGGGCAGGCACCGGGAATTGAACCCGGGTCCTCTGGCATGGCAGGCGAGCGTTCTTGCCTCTTGAGCCACCGTGGCCCATCCTCCTGTCTTCTTTTCAAGTGCATCTCATAACACATACCTCACCAGTCCTGCTCTCTCATCCCATCACCATAATAGCACATGTCCCGTAACAGAGATTACTTTATCAGGAAAAGTAAGATCAGTGAGCCCAACTATTCCCCTTGTAAGGAGAGGTAAGTCCTTAGGGGTTTCACCTGGTGACCTTGTGGGCCCTTGATTAGCTCTGATCACTCAGCAATTGGAAGTCTCCATAGATCAATGTGGTCCTGATTTCTTAACCCAAAGGATGCTAATTAGAAGCTTAAGACTCTTATGCAATATCCAGGCTACATAAGAATATATACCAGATATCAGTTGTGGTCTTCCTACCTCTGGCAATATAGGTAAAATTGCCTCATCTCACACAGTTCTCTGGCCTTTGGGACTCCAAGATATCTGAAAATCCTTGGAATGCTTTCTCCCCTCCTAGTACCCTGTTTCTTCATCTGTCATCTTACCATACTGAATCAATTTGGACATGAAATTAAGTAAATTTGTCTGCTCACACACTGCGATGGTTAGGTTTATGTGTCAACTTGGCCAAGTAATGGTGCCCAGTTGTCTGGTCAAGAAAGCACTGGCCTGTTACTGTGAGGACATTTCACGCACTAAAACCATCAGTAAGTTAATTGCCTCTGTGACTGATTACATCTACAATCATCTAAGCAGGGTGCCTTCAGCTATGAGAGCTGTTTAATCCAATCAAGTGATGGCTTTAAAAGAAGTCAGAACAGAGGCTCTCTCCCTCCACTTCAGCCAGCTAGCCTCTCTTGGGGAGTTCATCAAAGACCTTTGTCAGTGTTGCCACCTTGCAGCCTACCCTATGGAATTTGGATTTGTGCAGCCCCCTGGTTGCAAGAGACATTTACATAAAATTTACAGATATCTCCTATCAGTTCTGTTTCCCTAGAGAACCCTAATACATGCACCCACATATCCATACATGCTTCCATGAAGCATTATTACTTTTTCAATATCTGGGAATCCCAGTGAGGGCCACATGGTACATGGTTCAGGAAAGAATCTTAAGAACCTTAATTAGTCATTTCTGGTATCCAAAGTTTTTAGGGTCACCTTGCCTAGAAGATTTATTTTTTGTACCTTCTTGCATGCAGAGACTGTCCCTAATGCTTGTATCCTTTTGTTCTTCATCACGTCTTCTTTCATGAAAACAACAAATACAGTCATTTTCTTATTCATGCAAGTCAGGTCTGCTCTCTTCCCTGATGCGCTGTCACCAGCTGATGCCTATGCCTTGTGTCTCACCTCCCACCCCAAGTGCTTATCCAGGGATTTTTCCCAATACAATTCCTACCCCAAGAGAAACCATCTTGCCAGCCTTTAACAAAATGTGGAGTTGGTTGTCAATTAAAACTAACACATTGAAGTGAAATAATAACATTATTTGGGTGGAATAAAAGGAAGAGGAAACAAATTTCTACATGGCTATAAAGTAGTTACTGCCTCTCCCCTTTAGGATATGTGCCCAGGATAGCTCATCATAATTTCATCTGAGTCCTCTTTTATGAATCTTCCCACGAATAAGATAAAGTAATAGGGCAATGATTGGGTAAAGATAAAACAGCATGATACTCAATAGCAGAGAAGAAATGGATCTGTTAGCCTCTAAGGTAAGGTTTGAAATTTTCAGTCAAGTCCGAAATTAAGTCCAAAGAATCTGAACAGGAAATGCCAAATGTTCTGAAAAGCAGGTAAATGATTTTGGCATAGAGGCCAAAGTTTAGGAACCTGGAAAGCAAGTAGAGTAATAGGAAGCAGATGATCAAATTTCATTATGGAGGTTAGAACTTGTCTGGCCCACAATTATTTTTAATAGACTAAGGTGCTCAAGGCAGCCTGGGCCCGTGAATAAATTAAAGGTCCTTCCTGACACCCTGCAACATGAAATTGGTGGTACTGGCTCACAGTCTAGACAAGCCCTTAATAGAGAAAAACAGGGAGAAGGAAATTTATTCTACAATTCAATTATGCTAGTCAGCGGCACATTTCTTTCCCAAGTTACAAGTGCATTTAAATTGTCTAAAATTTCAAGGATGATACCTCAAAAATAAACTTCTGGAATAAAAAAATGGATTTTAAATTGCAGAGGTAACATTTCTATTTCATGCCATCTGTTCTAACTCAAGTTTCCGGCTAATGGATTTTTCACCAGAAATGAGGCAAAAATTCTTTTTTCTTTTTTCACAATCACACAGTCACATTGTAAAAGTTGTATCTTTATATACAATCATTTTCAAGAATCAAGGTTACTGAAACAGAGCTCAACAGTTTCAGTTACTTCCCTCCAGCCACTCCAATACACTATAAACTAAAAAGGGAGATCTATATAATAATGCATAAGAATAACCTCCAGGATAACCTCTCGACTCTGTTTGAAATCTCTCGGCCACTGACACTTTACTTTGTCTCATTTCTCTCTACCCCCTTTTGGTCAAGAAGGCTTTTTCAATCCCTTGATGCTAGGTCCTGGCTCATCCCAGGAGCTCTGTCCCACATTGCCAGGGAGATTTACACCCCTGGGAGTCATGTCCCATGTAGGAGGGAGGGCAGTGAGTTCACTTGTTTAGTTGACTTAGAGGTAGAGGCCACATCTGAGCCACAAAAGAGGTTCTCTGGGGGTGATTCTTAGGCCTAATTTTAAGAAGGACCTAACCTTAGCAGGAATAAGGAGATTTTGCAAATACTTCTTAACTCATTGTCCAAATTACTCTGGGATATATCAGGCATTACAGTAACCTGGACAAGCCAACACAATCTCCCGCCCTATTCAAGAGTCCATGTACTCATGGTGTTCAACTAAACTGACCATAAAAGTTCAATTAGGTAATGCACTACCCAAAATATAAATTTTGCACCAAATAAACATCTGTCCCTTTAGTCTCACACAGAAGTTGAAGTTTTAAAATATGTATGATATCATCCTTTACCCTGTATTCTGAGAAGCCTTAGTCCTATCCAGATCAGCTTCCTTCATATATCTAGCCGAAGTCTAATCCCTTTTTCAATGTTTTAAACAGTTCCTCTATGGGGTACTGCTGACTTTCATAGCTTCAGAGCCCTAACTCTGAGTCTCAGGTGTCACATAAATACCAGAAGTTTCTGGAAATGACCAGGTTATATACAAACAGCTCAGTATCTCTGAATTTAGAAATAACAGTTACAACTCCTGAATATATGTGACTGCTGTAAGAGCTTACAATCTAGGAAACTTTACAATAGGCTTCAACCTGAGAACCCATGCCCTTAACTTCAGTTGACTGAATTTGTATATTATAGTTAGTCCATATGAGTGAGGCATGATAATATTTGTCTTTTTGTTCCTGATATTTCATTTGGCATACAGTCCTTAAAGTTCATTCATCTAGTAGCATGCCTCACAACTTCATTCCTTCTTGTGGCTGCTTAGTAGTCCTTTAGATGTATACACCATAGTTCCCCCTTCCATTCCTCAATTGTTGCATCCTTAGGCCACCTCCATTCATTGTAAATCACAAACACCACCACCATAAATGCCAGTCTGCAAATGTCCATTCCTGTCCCCACACTCAGTTCCTTCAAGTGTATACTGAGCAACAGGGTTTCAGGATCCTATGGCAACCCCAACTCTATACTTCTGTGGAACCACCACACTGCCCTCCAAGGGACTGTACCTCTCAGTTTCCCTATGAACAGTGAATAGGTACAACTCTTTCTTTGTATTTTCTCTAGCACTAGTTTCCCTCTGTTCATTTTTAAACAGTTTTATTCACACATTATACAATCCAACCTAAGTATAGAGACATGCTTTTACCACCTGTCATGGTCAGGTTTATGTGTCAACTTGGCCAATTGGTGGTACCTGTTTGTCTGGTTGGGCAAGTGCTGGCCTGTCTGTTGCTATAAGCACATTTCATAGAATTAAATCGTGATCACAGCTGCATCCACAGCTGATTCCATTTGTAATCAGCCAAGGGGAGTGTCTTCTGCAATGAGTGATGTTTAATCTAATCACTGGAAACCTTTTAAGGAGGATTCAGAAGAGACAGGCTGTCTTCCTGCTTCGGCCAGCAAGCCTCTCTTGTGGAGTTCGTCCAGACCCTCCATTGGAATCATCAGCTTCACAGCCTGCCCTACAGATTTTGGACTCTACATTCCCACAGTTACATGAGACACTTCTATAAATTTTATATTTATGAATATATCCTGTTGATACTGTTTCTCTAGAGAACCCTAACTAATACACCACCATAATCTATATGAAGACATTTCCTTTTCTTCCTCAAAGAATCCTCCACCCCCATGTCCCCCACCTGCTGACATTTAATCTTGTCATAATGACTTTATTACTTTCAGTGGATTATATTACAATGTTACTGTTGACTATAGACCTTAGCTTGCATTGATTGAACTTTTCCCTGTATACCATCCACTTTTAACACCTCGCAATGTTGAGATTCATGTGTGCTCTCTCATGCAAAAGTGTTTTTTTATTTGTACACTTATTACCATCATTGTCCACTCTAGGCATTCCTAAATTATACTGTCTCAGTCTCTATCCTCTAATTTTCCTTCTGGTTTCATACATGCTCCCAGTCCTTCTCCTTCAATCATACCCACATTCAGCTTCATTCAGTGAACTTGTATTACTGTGTTACAATCAGGTAGTGTTGTGATATCCATTTCTGAATCTTTACAATCAATCCTGTTGCACATTCCGTATTCCTTCAGCACCAAGCGCCCAGTCTCTACACTATTTTTATCTCCTGATAACCTTGTTCTTAACTTCAACTCTCAAAGTTCACTTATTAATGTTAGTTATATTAGAGACCATACAGTGTTTAGAATTGGACTTAACAGACATTTATAGAATATTAAACGCCACAACAACAGGATGCACATTTTTCTTAAGTGCTCTTGGATCATTCTCCAGGATAAGCCATGTGTTGGGTCACAAAGCAAGTCTCAATACATTTTGAAAGATCAAAATTATACAAAACTCTTTCTCAGAACATAATGGAATGAAGCTGGAAATCAATAACGGTGGAAGGCCAGAAAATACACAAATATATGGAGACTAAGCAACATACTTGTAAACAGTCAGTGGGCAAAGGAAGAAATTACAAGAGAAATCAGTAAATATCTCAAGCAAATGAAAATGAAAACATATCAAAATTTATGGGATGCAGCAAAGGTGATGCTGAGAGGGATATTTATTGCACTAAGTGCTTGTATTTAAAAAGAAGAGAGAGCGATGATTGAGGAACTAACTGCTCACCTGGAGGAACTGGAGAAAGAGCAGCAAACTAATCCCAAAGCAAACACAAGGAAAGAAATACAAAGATTTAAGCAGATGTAAATGAAATTGAGTATATGAAAACAATAGAGAGAATCAACAAAACCAGAAGTTGGTTCTTGGAGAAAATCAATAAAATCAATGGATCCTTGGCTACACTGACAAAGAAAAGAGAGAGAATGCAAATAAATAAAATCAGAAATGAGAGGACATAACTACTGACCCCTCAGAAATAAAGGAGATAATGAGAGGATACTCTGAACAATTATATGATAATGAACTAGATAACATAGAGGAAATGGACAACTTCCTAGAAAGGTATGAACAATCAACATTGACTTGCGAAGAAACAGACGACCTTAACAAACCAATCACAAGTAAAGAGATTGAATCCGTCATTAAGAAGCTCCTACAAAAGAAAAATCCAGGACCAGATGACTTCACATGTGAATTCTACCAAGCATTCAAGAAACAATTAGCAACAATCCTGCTTAAATTCTTCAAAAACCATAAAGAGGCCGGAAGGCTAAATAACTCATTCTATGAAGCCAACATCACCTTAATACCAAAGCCAGACAAAGATACTGCAAGAAAAGAAAATTATAGGCTGATTTCTTTAATGAACATAGATGCAAAATCCTCAACAAAATACTTGTAAATCTAATCCAGCAGCACATTAAAAGAATTATACACCATGACCAAGTGGGATTTATTCCAGGTATGCAAGGATGGTTCAGCACAAGAAAATCAATGTAATACACTACGTGTTTAAATCAAAGCGGAAAAACCACATGATCATCTCGATTGTTGCAGAAAAGGCATTTGACAAAATTCAGCATCCTTTCTTTTTTTATACAGGCTGTATGGTGGGGATCACATTTCATTCTTTTTCCATGTAACTATCCTGTTATTGCAGCATCATTTGTTAATTTTTTTTTTGGGGGGGGGGGTAGTTCGCGGCCAAGTAATCAAACCAGGTTTCCCACGTGGCAGGCGAGAATTCTACCATTGAATTCCCCTTACACTCCTCCACATCCTTACTTGATGAAAACACTTCAAAGGATAGGATTAGAAGGGAACTTCCTCAACATGATAAAGGGAATATATGAAAACCCACAGCTAACATCATCCTCAAAAAACTGAAAAATTTCCCTCTAAGATCAGGAACAAGACAGGGATGCTGACTCTCACCATTGTTATTCAACATTGTGCTGGAAGTTCTAGCTAGAGAAATTAGGCAAGAAAAAGAACTAAATGGCATCCAAATTGGAAAGGAAGAAGAAAAACTTTCACTGTTTACAGTTGACATGATATTACATGCAAAAAAATCCTGAAAAAAGTCTGCAGCAAAGCTACTAGAGCTAATAAAAGAGTACAGCAAAGTGGCAGCATGCAAGATCAACACCCCCGAATCTGTAGTGTTTTTATACCCTGGTAATGAGCAACTGAGGAGGAAATCAAGAAAAAAATCCATTTTCAATAGCAACCAAAAGAATCAAATATTTAGGCAAGGCCACAAAAGACCTGTACACAGAAAACTACAAGAAATCAAAGAAAACTTAAATAAATGGAAGAGCAAACCATGTTTATGGATTAGAAGACTAAATATAGTTAAGATGTCAATTCTACCTAAATAGATTTATAGATTCAATGCAATTCCAATTAAAATCCCAACAAATTACTTTGAAGAAATAGAAAACCAATAACCAAATTTATATGGAAAGGTAGGATGCCCTGAATAGCTAAAAATATCTTGAGAAAGAGGAATGAAGTGGGAGGTCTCCCATTGCCTGACTTTGAATCAGGTAAAGTTTGACAGGGGTCAAAATAGCTTGGTACTGGCATAAAGATAGAGATATACTGACCTATGGAATAGAATTGAGTGTTCAGAAATAAACCCTCTCTTCTCCAGACAATTGATCTTTGAAAAGTCAGTCAAGTCAAATCAACTGGGACAGAGCAGTCTCTTCAATAAATGATATTTGGAGAATTGGATATCCATATCTAAAAGAATGAAAGTGGACCCACATCTCACACCTTATACAAAAATTAACTCAAAATGGATCCAAAGATCTAAATATTAGAGTTAAGACCATAAAACTTTTAGGAGAAAATGTAAAGAAATAGTTCATAGATCTTGTGATTAGAGGTGGTTTCCTAGACTTTATACACAAAGCACAAGCAATTATAAAAAAAAAGAAATAGATAAATGGGAATTCCTAAACACTTTTGTGCATCAAAGGACTTTGGCAGAAAGTAAAAAGGCAGCCTATGAAATGGGAGATGATATTTGGAAACCACATATCAGATAAGGGTTTAATACCAAAAATATATAAAGAGATTCTACAACTCAACAATAAAAGACAAACAATTCAATTTTAAAAAGGGCAGACGATATGGACAGACACTTCTCTGAAGAGGAAATACAAATGGCTCAAAAACATATGAAAAGATATTCAATTTCCCTGGCTATTAGGGAAATACAAATAAAAATCACAATGAGATATCATCTCACACCCACTAGAAATGCCATTATCAAAGAAGAAAGAAAACTACAAGTGCTGAAGAGGATGTGGAGAAAAAAGCACGCTATCCACTGTTGGTGGGAATGTAGAATGGTACAACCACTGTGGAAGGCAGTTTGGCAGTTCCTCAGGAAGCTAAGCATAGAATTGCCATATGATCCAGGATTCTCATTACTAGGTATATATGCAGAGGAACTGAAGGCAAGGACACAAAAAGACATTTGCACACCAATGTTTATAGTGACATTATTCATGATTGCTAAGAGAAAGAAACAGCCCAAGTGCCCATCAATAGACTTGCACTAAGCAAGCTGCGGTATATTCATACAAGGGAATATCACACAGCTGTAGGACAGAATAAAGTCATGACACATGCAACAATGCACATGAACTTTGAGGACATTATCCTGAGTGAAATTAGGCAGAAATTAGGCAAATACTACATGGTCTCACTAATATGAATTAACAACTATGAGCAAACTGAGAGTGAAAGATGAGAACACAAGTTATCAAGAGAGAAAGAGAGTACAGAGTGGGCATTTGATGCCGAATAAGTACAGATTATTCAGCAGGACTGATTGTAAAGATCCAGAAATGGACAGTGCAGTATTATCTGATGGTAGCACAATATTGTAAGTTCACTGAATGATGCTGAGTGTGAGTATGGTTGAGGAAGGAGTGTTGGGGGCATGTTTGACACCAGAACGAATCATAGAGGTTAAAGACTGGGATGGCGTATCTTAGCAAAACCTAAGTGAACAATGATGGTGATTAAAGGTACAAATGGATGTGAATATTACAAGGTGTTGAAAATGGGAGGCTAAACTGTAAAATACAACCAATGCAAACTAGGGTCTATAGTTAACATTGTAATATGTTCCCATTTGAATGTAACAAAGGAAATATGCCAAAGCTAAATGTCAATATGTGGGGGATATGAGGGGTATAGAATTCTTTGCAAAAGAAATAGAAATGTCCTCATATAGTGGTGATAAAGGCATGGTTTTTATTCTGGGAACCGTTATACTGGGAACCATTGATTTTTTTACTTAGATTGATTGTATGATGTGGAAACAAAACCATTTGAAAATGAACAGAGAGATATCAGTGCAGGAGGAAATGTGGAGAGAGAGATGTACCTAGTCCCTGTTGGTAGGGAAGTACAGAGGTGCAGCCCCTCTGGAGGGTAGCCCCTCTGTGGCTCCACAGGAAGCTAAGTGTAGAGGTGCTATATGATCCTGCATACCATTCTTAGGTGTATACTTAGAGAAACTGGGAGTGGGGATGCGAGTGGATATTATTTATGGTGGCAGTGTTCACGATTTGCAATGGATACAGATGGTCTAAAGGCACGTCATTGAGGAACAGAATGGGGAATTGTGGTGTACACATACAATGGACGACTGAGCTGCTGCAAGATGGAATGAAGTAGTTAGGCATGCAATGAAACTTGAGGACAGAATATCAAGTGAAATAAGCCAGAAATAAAAAGACAAATATTATAATGCCTCACTAATAAGGACTAATAATAATGTGCAAACTCTGAGAATTGAATTCAAGAGCATAGGTTATCAAGTGAAGGCCTATTGTAAAGGCTTCTGCAGTCACATCTATTCCAGAATGGTAACTGTTATCTCTAAATTCTGAGCTCTTTATCTAAACCCAGGTCACTCCCTGGAACTTCGTGTCATCTCTGTGATACCTGAGACTCAGAGATAGAGTTTTGCACCTATGGAAGTCAGCATTATCCCACACAACAAATATGAAAAACCTGAAAAAATGATCAGCGTTCAATTAGAGATATGAATGAAGCTGATCTAGTTAGGACTCAGGTAAATCAGAATACAGGGTAAAGGATGATATTGACTGTATATTAATACTTCATCTTTTGTGTGAGGCCAAAGGAAAAGATGTTTATTTGGTGCAAAATTCATATTTTCAATAACATAATATCTAATTTAACTGGTGCAATCAGCTTATTCAAACACCATAATTGAATAGAGAGGGAGATCTTGTTGGTTTGTATAGGGTAGTGTGATGTCGTGAATAATCCGGGCAGAAAATAAAGTATTTGCAAAGTCTCTTTGAGGGACTGGGGGAAAAGGTGGAAATATTAAACTTCCCCACCTGGGGAAGACCTGATATTCTTACAAGCATTGAGGACTGCCAAGTTGATGCGCCAGGCCTTCAATCTTGGGGCTTGCCTTTATGAAACTTACTTCTGCAAAGGAGAATCTAAACCTACTTATGATTGTACCTAAGAATTACTCTCAGAGAACTTCTTCTGTTGCTCAGATGTGGTCTCTCTCTCTAAGCCACCTCTGCATATGAACTCACTGCCCTTCCCCCTACATGGGACATGATTCTCAGGGTTATAAATCTCCTTAGCAGTGTGGGACTTGACGATTCTGGGAATAAGCCTGTTCCTGGCATCATGGGATTGAGAAAGCCTTTTTAATCAGGGGAAGAGAGAAATGAGACAAAACAAAGCTTCAGTAGCTGAGAGATTTCAAAGAGAGTAGAAGTCATTCTGGAGGTTATTCTTATGCAGTATATATATAACCCTTTTCAGTTTTTGGTGTATTGGAGTAGCTAGAGGGATATACCTGTAATTGTTATGCTGTCATCCAATACCCTTGATTCTTGAAGATGAAGTAACTATAGAGCTTTTACAATATAACCATGTGATTGTGAAAACCTTGTGACTGACACTCCCTTTATCCAGTGTATGGACAGATGAATAAGAAAATAAAGACAAAAATAGATAAATAATAGGGGGTAGGGTGCATGGGATGTTTTGGGTGTTCTTTTTTACTTTTACTGTTATTTTTATTACTTTTTTATTTTGGAGAAGTAATGAAATGTTCAAAAATCTATTGTGATAACCGTGGTATATACATATGATGGAATATTATGCAGCTTTAAGACAGAATAAACTCATGAAGTATGTAACAACATGGATGAACCTCGAGAACATTATGCTGAGTGAGACCAGCCAAAAACTAAAGGACAAATACTGTATGGTCTCACTGATATGAACTGACATTAGTGAATAAACTTGGAATATGTTGTTGGTAACAGAGATC
>PVIY010045291.1:0-19184 GCA_004026745.1 Myrmecophaga tridactyla | reverse complement strand
GCATTCACAATCTTCATTACATCTCCATTGCCCAAGTTTCTTTCCCTCGTTTTTCTCACTAAAAGACAGTTTTTAAAAATGAGTCCCTGAGCTCAGCCCTTTTTGCAGCCTCGTTAATTTTGTGCCCCACCTCATTTGTTCAGGGGACCTACCTTCCCCTTGCCTGCTGCTGCCTTCCTCCTGCCGGCTATATTCGGATCTGTGTTCTGTCCTTGATAACCTTGTGCACCGCTCAGAATTCTGCGGGTGTTTTTCTCTGCCAAGGAACTCTGGACTCAAAGGAACCACAAAGGCCGTCTGTCCATATCCAACCCCCCCTCAGATCCAAATCTGGAATTCCTTCTCCAGCATCCCCTGCCTGAGGATGCATCTTTGTTGCATCCCTCGAAGGAAAGGTTGCTCATGCCCATGAGCTAGCCCATGCCACCAAAGGTCAGCTGGGAGAAAGTTCTTCCACAGCTGTACTGAAATAAGACTGGCCGTCATTCCCTTGACATAGTTCTTCTGTTGCTCTGTCTGAATCGAGGCTCCCGGACAATGTGGTCAGCCCACACATGCAAGCATCATGTCCTACATTTCTTGGGTATCTCCCAGACCAATGTCCTTCTATGTGGTTGTGCAGGACATACGGCAAAGTATCATCCTTCACTTGCTACTGCCAGTGACGGGCTCTCACCTTCTGTCCCTGGGCCTCCAGCAGCCAGTGAGGGACAGTGCTGACCTACAGACTTCTCTTTTGAGCTGAAAATTGTCCATGTCCTTCCTGCCTCTGGAATTAGCTCTGCCTCCAGGAATCACCCAGAGCCAGTCAAATTCCTCTTCCCTGGGACAGGCCTTCACACTAAAGAACAGCCATTATGTTGCCTCTAAGTCATTCTGCACCATCCCACCCCTACTTCAGGAGATACCTGCAGTCTGTCAATGTCCATCCAAGGGTGAGGTCCCTTGGGCTGTCATCTGAGCCATGTGGGGACAGATATCACCTATCAATGCAGCCTGAGCTTACACTAGACTCTGGCAGCCACCTCACATTGTTGACTCATGTGAAGTCAACAAAAAATCCCAAATAGATCTTGCATAAACTTCCCTTGAGCTTATACTTGAGCAATTGACTGTTAGGACCTGGAGGCCAGATTTGACATTTTTCTCCACTGAATCTCACTCCATTAATCTGACTCATGTGCCCCAGCCTGTGGACATTCTTTTGGATCCCAGCTGTGGCTTCTCTAAGACTGGCCATCCCTCACAGTCTGGGGATCCTCCCAGACCTGATCATCAGACATGGTCTTTAGCAGGGTAGTTGGAAAAAGAGGACCCGGGGTGCACCACCCCTACCCCATCCTACTGCTAGGCTGGGCAGGGGAGGGAGTTTACTGCATTTTGCAACTGTACAAGCCATGGCTCAGAAGGGGAAGAGGCCCAACTAGGGTTCTAGAGATCTCTGCAGAGCAGAGAAGAGAGCCAAGACCTCTGAGTCTGATCTCAGAGGGTCAAGCAGGGAATGCCGGGGAGCATAGGCTGCTTTTAGGGGAAAGACAGGCCATGAAGGCCCAAGGTCTAGGAGGTCAACTGTTCCTGGCCTTGGGGAGCTGGGACCCAAGAACAAGCACCCTAACTAGGCCAGAAGCTGCTTCTCCTCCTCCCTCTGACTCTCACTGGCTGAGGCCCCAGGGCAAGTTCCAACCCCTTCCTGATTGGAGTGGGACAGTGGGAGGCCTGGCAGGACTCCCACTGAGAAAAGCAGGGCCTGGGAGCCCAAAGCACACACCTATTTGAAGAAGCTGCTTCCCATGAACCCTCCTTTCACCCCACACTTCCACGGCCATTCTACAACTCTTCACAGCCTCCCTGACGTTTAGAAAGAATTCTCCTGCAAGCTGATGGCAAGAGCCAAACGGGCTGCCAGATCCTCTGGGACTCTCATGGGGCTGCACCCCCTCTGGGGCCCATCAGGATGACCTGCTCTGGCTGTGAATTCAGCCCCCTGCCCAGCGACTCCCCCCACCCCACACCAAGCACCACACAGGCGTCCCGGCCAAGTGAGCCCTGTCCCTGCTGCAAGGGAAGCTAATGCCTCTGGGGGTGCCGAGGCAGGAAACAGGCTGGGCAGTGGGGACCACTCGCCTGACCCCATCCTTGTCAAAGGAGAATCTGAGCCTCTGAGAGGGTGGCCGATGCTGAGATTGGAGAGGGTCAGGCAGGGCCACCCGAATGCCACCTCCTGGCCCGGCTGTTGTGTCTACTGCATCTCACAGCCTCTCTAGGGGATCTGGTTTCCTTCCTGGTTTCTGCTCGACCTTGGGCCAGTCCCCTCGGTTCTCCTCACCTCATTTCCTCCTCAGGCTCAAATGGCTGCATTTTAAAGAGGCCTCAAGTTCCCTGTCAGGGCGTGGAGCGGTGAGAGCTGAGCTGCTGCCAGAAGCCAGGCTGAGGGAGGGGAGCAGGGCAGGCCGCCCTTTAAAGGCAGAGCTGCCACCCTGCAGGGACCTGTCAGAGGACCAGGGGTGGCAGTTCATGACTCCTCGCCTACACAGAGGAGGGGTCCTGGCTGACCTGTGTCCCCCACATTCGCCCCCCCCACCCTGCCCCAAGTCTCTGGGCCCCACCCGTGCACTGGGGGACCCTCTCCAGCAATTCTTCCTCCTGTCGTCTCCTGTCTCTTACTGCCCCATTACCTTCCCCTAGGAAGGTGGCCCCAGGAGACAGGAGCGGGTATGCGTGAGGCCTAGAAGGGCAGACGGGGTGGGCGGGAACAGGGGTCAAAGGTATATGGGGAGGAGGTGGAGGGTGCATGGAGATGTGGGTGTGTCTGAAGGTTTGGGGAGCACGTGCAGGTGTGAGGGTGTCTGCAGGTGTGAGGGTGTCTGCAGGGGCCCCCTGTGAACACAGTGTGGAAGGCGTGAGGAATATGCGTACTGCCCAGGGTGAGTGTGAAAGAGAGCAGGACTGGGGCCCGCTCCTAGGTAGGCTGAGCAAGAACTAATTCTGGGATAGGGTTTTCATGGGGAGTATCACCCCCCCTTGTGTTTGTCTAAGGGGCCAGAGCTTCAGCCACCCAGCGAATGACAGGGAAGGGAGAGGACCCCACCCCAATCCCCAAGAGGAAACCGAGGCTGAGAGAGGGGATGTGGGGTCAGCACGGGACGGGGTGTGTCCTCCCGGTGCCCTCTGCTCCCCTTCTGTGCTGATGGGCAGGCAGCGCCCAGCGGAAACCTGCTCTCCTGAGCTTTGGCCCCAGTCCAGCCCCCTGCTGGGGGCAGCTCCTGGGAGGGCAGCGCTGGGCCTTCAAAGGCGCCCAGGGCCTCCAGTCCCTCAGGCTGCTTGTCACAGTTCACCCACGCCACCACCGGCCCTCCCAGTCTCCCCCGCCGCGCAGCTGAAGCCAGGGCGGGTAGCAGGCAGGGTGGCCTGGCTGGGGATAGGTGAGAGACAGTCGGGGCTGGCAACATGCGGGAAACTGGGAGAAGACAGGGTCCTTGTCCCCACACCCGCCTGCCCGAGAACGAGGGCGGAAAGCTGACCTGGGGCCTCGGAGAAGACAGTGGGGACCGAGACCCCTCCCGTCAGAGCCCCCCGTCACCATATCCCCAGCTACAGAATGGAAAAGAGAAGCCAGAGGAGAGGTGCACATGAGAGGCATCTCTAGAGCTCTGCTCCCTGGGCTGCTCTGTTGGCTGCGCCAGAACCGACTCGCGCCCCCTCCGGACCCCCCGCTCCGTGTCCACCCCGCAGCCAGGAGCCCACACTCCCAGGGGGCCGCCAGACCGTGTCCACCAGCCCAGCAGGGAGGGCGCATCCCCACAGCATGCTGCTTAGACTAGCCAATCGTCCTGCCTTGTCTGAGACTCTCCTGGTTTCGCGTGAAGGTCCCACACCCCTGCAAACCCCTCAGTTCTGGGCAGACCAGGACCCTTGTTCACACTACTCTGTAATTTCCTTGCAGGCCTTCCAGAGGCTTCCAGGTTGGATCCAAAGATATCCTTAAGGGGATATCTTAAGTGTCATCTAGCTTAAACGCCCCGCCTCTCCGCTCATTCTCATCAGCCTCTACTTGAATTCCCGCAGCTCCGGGGAGCTCACTACTTCATCAGGTTGCCTTATGGAGCAACCCCGAGTCCTGGAAAGTTCTTGGAGCAGGCTGACCGCTGCCTTCCTGTAGCCACTTCTCCCTCCCTTCCCCCCATCTTCCTCCCACCTCCAAGAACACAAATGCCTGCTTCTAGGCCACTGACCTTCAGACACCTGAAGATTGTGATCACACCCCTGGGGGGCATCGTGGGCCTGTCCTCCCCAGCCAGAGATTCCCAAGACCCACATCTTCTTCCAGGCTTGTGCCAATGACAAGCACAGAGCAGACCCTCGGGGCCACGTCGCAGCCTGCTGTCCTCGCCCCTCCCCTGCTCCTCATCCTCCCAGAGCCCGTCTCCCCAGATGCTGCCGCCCGCTGACGTCCCCTGGTGCTGAGAGCACCTCTGAGCCCTCTGCACCCTGCCTGGGGCCTCAGCATTCTCCCTGCTGCACCCACAAGACCCCAGGTGAGTCTGGGAGCCAGGTGTGGGGGGGTGGCCCACGAGCCACCTGTGTTGCCAGGAGTGGGGTTTCAGTCATGGGGTGGGACCCCAGACAGCACCACAGTCCCCTAAACCCACGTGCCAACCAGCCCCCAGCTCATGGAGAGCCTCTCTCCAGGGAAGTGGTTCTCAGCCCAGGCTGCCCTCAGGAGCACGGGGGAGCTTTGAAGACATACCCATTCCAGGCTGCAGCCCAGACCTGTGCACCAGATCCTGGAGGATCAGGCCAGGGCAGAGCTTGGTTAAAGTCCCAGATTTATTCTGATGCTCAATGAAAGTTGAAAATTTTTATCCTGGTCCATGCTCCCTTGTACTAGAGATGGGGAAAGTGAGGCCCAGGGAGGGAGGGGAATTTACCCCAGGTCACACTGCATATCTGCAGCTGAGCCGGGACACAGAGGGAGGCTCCTACGCCTACCCCATCATGCCCCAGCCCTCGGAGGTCAAAAGCTTTGATGGGGAGGCACACAACCCCTGGGGCAGGCAGAGGGGCTTGCCTGCTCAGACTTCCTGTGCCAGTCTGCCTCCCTCCCTGCCTGAGCCCCAGACACCGGCAGGACTCCCCCTCCCAGCCCTGCATCCTCAGCTCCTCCATGCTGTAAACCTGTCTGGTAAAAGCCAGTGAAAGGCCTGGCTGCCAGCCACAAAGCCTTCTCAGGCCTCTGCTCCAGCCGCAGGTGGCTCCTGGAGAGAACAGGAAGGGGAAAGATGCTGGCATTCAGCTGCTCCGTAAATCTATGAGGGTATTTTTTATCACTTCCCGGCATTCCTCTGTAAAAGCCACTGAGCTGCGTTTACAAATTATAGAATTCATTTGATGTCGGGGACCTGGCTAATGGCCTGGATAAATCCAGCTGGAACAGATGGGGACCCTCCCAGCCCGGCTCCTAGTCTCTCTGTGCAAACTTTGGCAATCAAGTCAAGTTATTGGCACCTCTGCCTTTCAGCCTGTAAAATGGGATGCAGGGGCCTGTATGCATCAGAGGAATCAGGGGGTGTAAGCCTGGCCTGCAGCCCAGCACCATGCAGGCCCTCAATGAAAGATGGAGGCAGTGATGGGTATTGGAGCCTGTTTGGGGCCAAGGGATAGGGAAGGGCAACACGGATCAGGCCCAAGATCCCCAGCGCCCAGTGGGCATGGCCTGTCTTCCAGGCCCTCCTGCATCTCCTTCTCTCCCTCTTCTTCCTCTTCTCACATAGCACGTAGAATCCTTGAACCTTCCCACATCAAAGCTGTTTCAGCCCTTAGCTGTTCATCTCCCAGAACAACAAATAGCCTCCTGTGAACTGATAGGTTGAGGCTCCCTGGAGTCCTGGGTTGAGAAGGATTCTGAGGCTGCTTCAGGTTGATTAGTTCTGTCTGCCGTTGGCTTTCGAAAGTGTGGGTGGGCCAGGTTTGGTCTCATGTTTTGCCATCCTTTCAAGTTCTGGCCCTCTTATCCTATAGGTGAGGAAGCTGATATTCAAGAAGAGGAAGGCTTTGGACCAAACACTTAAGAGAGGATGACTCGATAAATATTAGTATTTATTAAACACCTACTATCTGCTACCTGCAACCACCCTGTACAGATGCTATCTCGGTGACTCCTCCCAGCAACTCCAGCCATTTGACATATGAGGCTCCGAGGTGCCAAACAATCACCAGCAAGCTGGGAGCACCATGGATTCCAGGAGTTGACCTGCTGGGTCCCAGCATCTCAAAGAGCAAAGGACACCAATGGCCAAACCCTTGGGGCAGAGGGCGCCAGAGGCTCAGAAGGCAGAGTAAGTAGTACAGCAGGAATCTCATGAACCATTTCAGGCTGGAAGCATCCCCTTCCAGGAGTTTCTCTTTTATCCCTTGTAAGGTAAAACAGAGCAAATTCGCAGTAGTATTGTAAACACCAACCACTCTTCCACTGGAACAATGCTGGGAAGGTTTCAGAGCTTTCACAGCTGTGACACTGTCCAAGCTGCAGGGGCACCCTGAGAAGATGGACAATGGCAGCAGGTTCAGCCTGTCCCATTTTATAAGTGAGGAAATAAGGCTCAGGGAGGTGGCAGGGCCTGTGGCTGCACACAGAGAGAGGCATCCTTCGGTCCCTGACTGCTTGCCCAGCACATGGTGCCACAGGCTCCCTTTTCTCAGGGTGAGAACGCAGGACCATGAACTGTTGGGGACACCATCCCATGTTTCTTGGTTTATCTTTGGACAAAAGGAGCCCAGTCGTCCTCTCCCTCCCGCCCTGTTCCACCCTACTCCTGGTGGTCTCCTTTCATCAAGGCCTGCTGTGGCCGGCACCGCCCCAGGGCTCTGCACAGGCCCTCACTCAGCCCTCACCGAAGGCACGTGATGGAGGGCCGCTCATTGGTGCATGGTACGGATGAGGAAACTGAGGCTCAGAGTGGGTCAGGGTTCAACCCAAGGCTGTGACTCCAAAAGTTTGCTCTTTCCTCCCAGCTATAAGCCTCTGCCGCCTTCGGCTCCCCTGCCAACAGTATCTAACCAAGGAAGCTTCTGCTGAGGACAAACTTTGGCACAGAATCCTCCATGGGTCAGAACCACCCTCATCACTCGGTTTCCCCGGCTGAGAAAGGGGGTGACTGATAAAAGCACCTCCTTCCTAGGGTGGTTGCATTGAAGGAGATCAAGGATATGAAACCGAATCTGACACAAATAAGCAGTTTTACTATTTTTGCCATCACTGCTGCCGCTGCTTCTGCTCTATTGACATTGCCTGAGATGACAGACAGAATCTTGAGGACCTCACTGTGCTGTATCCAAGGCAGGGACTGAGGGGGTTGGGCCACCACCTCGGCTGCGAGGATTTGGTGGGACAGCGGGCTCAGGGGAGGCAGGAAGATGAAGGGCTGCAGAGGTTTTACATTGTCAACCGGGATTTCGTGGGAGTGGAGCCTGGGAGGGGGGTGGCTCAGAGCTGGGACCAGAAGGAGTCTGGATTCCAAACATCCCCAGGAACAGGCCCGGTGGCTCTGCCTCCCTGCCCGGTCCAGCCCAGCCCGCCAGGGCCCCATTTCCCTGCACTGTCATTTCCTTAGGGTGGTAATGCAGACACCCGGAGGCTTTGATCAAGCCCCTGAAGGGGCCCGCTTCGGCGCAGGCACGGCTCAGCGTGAGCCAAGGCCAGAGATGAGGGTGGTTCTGTCCAGGCTGGGCTCCTCCCCAGCTCCCTCGCTTCCCAGCATGCACTCAGCACACAGTGATCCACAACACAAATTCTGATGAATACATAACTGAACGGATGAATGAATGATGCAGACTAGCCTCTCAGTTCCTTCATTCACAAAATGAAATGAAATAGCGACACCAACCCTACAAGGCTGTTCTGAGACTCAAGCGGTGAACATAGCATGGAACATAGGGTGAGTGCAGGGCAAAGGAGAGCTGTGATAAAAAAAGACCTTCACCCTCCTGGGGTCACAGGCTCATCTGCCTCTCTACAGTGGGCCTTCACCCCCAACTTTTGAATGAACCACAGGTGAAAGCCCAGCCCCTGAAACTCAATCGCTGTCTAATAAAGCCCAGGGGCTTTGCACGTGAGCACACACACATGCACAAGCTATCGGGAGATGTTATGGAAAGTCCAGGATGGCTGGGATTTGCAAAGTTCTGCATCTATTTCTGAGTTTTGTTTCAGAAAATGAAGTCACTGTATGAAACAAAGCAATACGAATATACACGTCCAGCGCCTTGCCAGCCTGTGGTGTAAAAGAGGCTCCAGGTTTCCCCAGTTCAGCGTCTCCACCTGCATGACTGCGGGACCTCAAAGCCCCTGTCCCAGGAATATCTGGGGAGCTTGGGGAAGCTCTTGGGAAAGGTGACAGCAGACCCTCAAGGTCCAACCTGGCTGGATCCCTTCAGGCCTCTACAAATTGCAGAGTCCCTCCGTGTCCTTGGGCAGAAGTGGGTGGAAGGATGCTTGTCTCTCCAGGTTTGGGCATGTTGGGTCACCAGGGGCCTGAAGCTGGCGCTCCTGGAACTATGTCTCCAAATTCCCTTCAGTGTGGTTTGCCAACCCATCCTCAACTCACCTTTTCCTTCTGCAAATATCCCCTGAGGTCCGGCTCCGTGCCAGGCAGAGGGGCCCAGCTGTGCACTTGACAACCCCATGGGGAGCTGTCACTACCCAGATCAACATCCACGTGGCCGGGGCTTTGGGGGAGTGTGCGGTGCTAGGAGGACAGTCACGGGAAGCTCACCATCCCCGAGCAGTGTGGGCACCAGTGGAGATCCACAGAGGTCAAGGAACTTACCGGGGGTGTGGGGAAGGCAGGACGCAAAGGGCTAGCACATGCAAAGGCCTGGAGGGGGAGAGAACAGGACGCATGCAAGTAAAGGAAGGAAGTTGTGTGCTGGAGTGCAGAGAGGTACCCATGGTCCCCAGGGTAGACGTGGGGGTCAAATTCGCCCATGTTTCCAAGCTCCCTGGGTGCCCTCCCCCCATCTCTGTCCCCACACAATCATTCATGGAGTTTCTTCTTCACAGACTCACTCCCCTTGCATATCAATTCCTGTCAATGGGTGCCAGAGGTAGGTACAGTGAGATTTTGAGTCTCACTTTAGATTCACCTGGGCCCTCCATACATGAGACCCCACCCCCAGCCACATCCCCTGATGGCTCCACCCCTCACACACAGCTGCCTCAGCTTGCTGTCCCTGCCTGCACCCCTGGCTCAAGGCAACATTGCACTAATGCAGTGATATCTCCAACACCATGACCACCCATGATATGACTAGCAACTTAATGAACTTGGCAGTGGGCACAAGGTATGAGGCAGGAGGGGCCTGTCAAGAGAGAAGATTCTGCACCTCATATCTTACTCCCAAAAGAGGTCAGATGGGCACTTGAGGCCCAGGTTAAGGGTTGACTCGAGCTCCTTCTGGAGTTAAAGAAGGGCAGGTTGGGTTCCAGGCCCAAGCTCTATACAGCCCAACCTGAATTCCCCTTGCCACCTCCTCCAGGCAGTCAGCCCTGCTCATTCTGCATCTCTGCTTACACTTGTCCCCATTAAAGCTGGACTGGGTGCTTCATTACTCCTCAAAGGCTTGGGGGCTGAAGGCAGATGCCTTATAGGAAGGGTGGACTCAAAAGCCACTACCATCAGGAAGCTATTCTGCTTCCACTAGAAAAGATCTCACTTTTATAATCTGAGCTAAACACAGAGAAAGACAGAGGGTGACGAACAGTGAGGCAAAGAGTTAGAGACATAGAGGCAGAATGAGGGCTCAGTGTGGTCCCCAAAAGTCATCTCACCTGTCTTGCTCTACCCAGCACCCCAAAGCAGGGAATGACCCAGAGTGGGGCCAATGAATGTTTGTGAAATACATGAAGAAGAAAAAACATAAAGCAAAGTAGGAAAAACAAGAGAAAAAGGCAAGGAGTTGGTCTAGGGAGGAGTTGAGGGAGGTTGCTTTATATATATATAAATACTTTTGCATTTGTATTGTTATCCTTTTGAGGGGAGTAGCAGCTGGATATGTGACAGGCCTGGCCTTCCAAACTCAGGATATCAGGGGCCACCCTTGCTGCAACTTGGAGACCTGGGTTCCTTTCTCACCTATTCCCCACCCACCCAGGCTGCACCGCACCCCACCTCCAGGTGAGCGCTGTCCAGCCCGGGAGCCAGGCCATGTCATTGGGGTGAGACGAGAGTACCCCGACCCTGCCCGGCCCCACTGAGCCCAGATGGCTCCTCTGGGCTCCAGGCTACCCGGAAAGAAAGCAACGTGTCCATGTGGGCATGTGTGACTTATTGCTTTAATCTCCCTGATAGAAGGCCTTTAAAGATTATTTCAGGGATGAAAAAAATAATCCTGGGTAATGAATCACAGCCTTAAGAAGCTGATAAGCAGCAGGCAAGCTGGTGGGGCCTGAGTTCCTGATTTAATTAAAGTCTTACAGATACTCCCTGAAACAAAATCTATTCCAGCCATCAAGGTGATAAAACGACTGCAGGTTCTTTAAACTAACTCACCTGCCTCGTGAATCTTCTTCCTGGTGGAGAGGGTGGGTGAGGCCGAGTCGTCACGCCCCGGGGCTGCGTCACCAGACTGCCTGGCCAGGGCCTGGGGGGGACTCCTGGGATACAAAGGCACCTCCCTGCGCCCGAGAGCCAGAGGTGACTGCAGCCTGGGCATGTGGGGTTAAGCCTAGACGCTAGCTAGGAAATCTGCATCCTAGCCTGGCTGAGTCCTGGAGCTGCTCGCTGTCCCTCTCTGGGTCTCATTTTCCACATCTAACACACACAGACAGTGAGAGGTGAGCAAGCTGCTCCCTGGGATTCGTCCCAGAGCTGGCCTTTTGGGCTCTGATCACCACGTCCCCTCAGAAGGGAAGGAACGATGGACCGTGTCCCCCTGCGGGGGAGGCCATCTCCACTGCCACCCACAGTGCTGGCCTCCCCCAGCCTGGCTCCCACTCCCTCCCCAGTGGAGGGGCAGTGCCAGGTACCTGGGGATATGGAGGTGAGCCGTCCAGGCCCCCAGGTGCCCCTGGTCCAATGAGGGGGGACGGCGCTCCAGCCTGCATGCACCCCTAAGAGTGGACTAAAGGCAGGTCCTCGGAGCAGGCCAAGAGCCATGGATTCCATGTGGCTCAGCCCCCAGGCTCTGGAGAAAGGCCAAGAGGGCCTGGCCTGGAAGGACAAAAATAGAGCCCTTGGGAATAAGAGGCCAGTGACCAGTGCCTCCATGGTCTCAGAGCCTAGCCAGGGTCTGGCTGGAGAAGGGATTCAAGGAATGTATTAGATGGACAGACAGAGGGGTGAATGGATGGACAGATGGATGGATGGTTGGGTGGACAGACGGATGGATGGACAAACAGGTGGACAAGCAGCAGGGGAGGCTCCCTTTGCAACAGCCCTCAACCCGGACAGCTTGCACTGGCGCCCTGCACACAGGGCAGATGTGTGAGACCGACCGTGTCCTCCAGGAAAGCTATACTGCAGGGTTAGACCTGCCAGGTAAAATACAGAACCCCCATTAAATTTGAATGTCAAATTAAAGATGAATAACTTTTAGCATAATTATGTCACAAATATTTTATTTTTAGTCTCTAAATCTAGCAAACCTCTGCGAGGTGTCCCCTGCACCCCAGGCCTGACCCAGAGCCCCCCAGAGAGAGGTCCCCCCACAGGCAATGCGGAGGCTGAGTTTCCCATTCACGGCTCCTCTCTGGGTCTTAAGGCCTCTGGAGCCTCTGGCTGCACAGGAGCTGATGCGTGGATGAGAAGATTCTACCAGGAAACTGCAGGCTGGGAGCAGGTAGCTCTGGGCCTGGCCCCTTCCCAGGAAAGACCTCACCCGGTCCTGGGCGACAGAGGGTCTGCCAGTGGCCGGCTGCCACCTAGCGGCCAGAGTCAAAACGGCAGGCCGGGGCACCCAGAGAAGACAGGACGGGTCAGTGTCCCCACCAATAAAGCCTGTTTTCAAGATTATCACCTCACTTGACAGGAAAGGACACTGAAGCCCAAGATCACCCCCAAACCCAAATCCACATCCAGACCCTAGCTTGGGCACAGCCTGGTAGCCATCTCCAGACACTCCTCTATGCTATTTTAGCCATTAAGTGGGTCCCCAAGGCCTGGCCTGTCACGTCTGTCTCTGGCTCACCAACCTTCAATGGCTCCCTACTACCGACAGAATAAAGTAACAGCTGTCTATGCTGATGTTCAAACTCTCTACAACACAGGCCAAACTTCATTTCCCAGGCTTTCTCCTGCCTCCCCAAACCCTCCTGTTTGGAAAGCCCCCTGGAATGAGCCCCTCCCCCTCCCCCCACCAGGCCCCTCCAGCTCCCAGGCACGGGCCGCTGTGCCTCCTCCCCTCAGCTCCCCTGTAGTGCTCCCCTCGGCCCGCTTCGTGGTTACTGCCCAGAGCCCTGAGCTCCTAACATCCAACAGCCCTGGGGAGCAGGCCTCAGGCTCCTTCTCTGCCTGCACTCATGCCCCAGTGAGCCACCTAATTTCATAGCCTTCAACTCCATCTCTCCACCGACATCTCCAAACGTTCACCTCTGCTCCAAATATCTCCTCTGAGCTCAAACTCACACATCCCCTGTCCACCAGACACCTCCACATGGACATCTAACAGGCAGCCCAAACTTAGAAGGGTCAAAACTGAACTTGTAGTCCCACCTCCAGAACCTGCTCCCCCCGAACTTTGCCCATCTCACAGCATCTCCATCTTTCATCTTAGAGCATCTCTATTTGTTCAGGGCAAAAACCACTTTCTCATACAACCCACATCCAATCCCCCAGCAAAGCCTAGAACGCAGCCACTTCTCACTGCCTCACCCTCTGCCTCCTGGCCCAGGGAGGGCCACCCATTCATGCTCACCACACAAGGGTGCCCAGCTGAGGGCCAAGTGCAGGGTCCCTCAGCCCACCTGCTTCTCACCTGGACCAATACAGAGGCCTTGTCCCCTTCCATCTCTTCTCCACCCAGGGAGGCCAGCATTCATTCATCTTTCATTCATTCATTCATTCATTCAAGAGCAGACAATGTCCCTGCTGTCATGGGCTTCCACAGTGCGGGAGAGGAAAATGGGAGACAGATATCCAACATCAACAACACAATTCATTACTTCACTGGAACTGAGGTCGCCGCCACAAAGGGGAAGCAGAGGGAATCATAACAGCAAACAGCAATTGGAGCTGATGTGGTCCGAGGCTGGAAAAGGTTTCCTTGAGGAGGGGTGTTTATTCCGAGCCCAGAAAGATGAGTCTGCATTATCCAAATAAAAGAGAGTGGGGAGGGGTGAGGGGAAAATATTTGGAGAGCGGGAGCACTGGGAAGAAGCCTGGGGAGAGGACGCAGGCCTGAGGTGAGGGGCATGTGGGCGAGCTAAGGCTGAAGGGTCAGGCGGGACAGGACTCTCTGGTCCTCAGGACAGACAGGCAGCCCAGTCTTACCCGGAGGGTCCCCAGGAGACAGCCATTGGTGGGTTGACCCCTCCCCTGGAAAGGGTCTCCACGCCTACCCAAAAGGCCTTCAGGATGAGGCTACGCACAGGACTGCCCACCCATCCCTCATCTGGCAAAGCCGGAGCACTGAGGGATGAGCAACGCCCACCACGAACACAAGCAAGAGGTCAGGCTGGGATTTGGGTGTAAAAATTCCAAAGCCCACCAGGAACTTGGGGGGTGAGGGTGTCTGCCACCCCAGCGTCCCCAGGCGCCACCCCGTGCAGTACACCTTGTAGATGTGGAGACCCCAGGCAGTGCAGGGTCTCAGCCCTCGCCCTAAAGGAGGGGATGGGAGAGTCTTGCAGGCAGAGGCAGCAGCAGGTGCCAGGCCGGGGTGGATTCCGGAACAGAAGGCTCCTGGAGGGCAGCGGCCTCGTGCTCAGGTGGGGGCTCAGGGTCTCCTTACGGAAGGACAAGTTGCAGATCCTGGCTTGCCTTTTTGGGGGAGAGGAAGTAGCAGAGGACGGGGAGTTGGCCGAGGGGTGCGGCCCTAACGGGGGATGAGTGGCACAGTGAGGTCAGCATTGGCCTCCTCGAAAGGGACGGAGAGCCCTGGTGCCATCGGTGCTGCCTGTGCCCTGCGCCGTGTGTCCCCGGGAAGCCAGCAGGCAGGGGAGCAAGGGCGGTCGTGGGGCGCCTGGACGGGGTGTAAGCAGTGACAATCCAGCTTGGCGCCCAATCTGGGCTGGGCTCTGGCTCTTCACCTCTCAGGGACTCGGCTGCCTCATCTGCAGACTGGATCCGTGATCCTCCACATCCCCCAAACCAGTAGGGGGCGGAGACTCTGGCAGACATGAAGCTGGGCACCCGGCAAACCCAGGGTAGAGCCTAGCCTTCTGTGAGGTCCCTGCCTTCTCTCTGTAGGAAGAATCCAGAAGGGCAGGGGGGTCTTCTATTGAACGGCCTCCTCCCCAGAACCCACAGCAGCCCCATTGGGTGTCACCCGCCCCACCAGTCCTGCCTGGCTCAGCCAAGAACTGACTGTGTCTTCTCCACCAGGCCAACCCCAACCTCTGGGGCCACTGAGAGCCTTGCTGCCACAGGGGCTCCAAGTTCTTTGGTGGCTTCTGGTTGCTGTCATGTATCAGAAGGAAAGCTGAGGCCTCTTTCCCACCATGAAAGCCCTAAGGACTGAAACCAGAGCTTGGTGCCTTGGCCCTATCTCCAGGACAGGAATGGAGAGGCTCTCCTAGGGCCCTGGAACAAGTCCCAAGGGTAGCCAGAACCCCGGGTTATTTTAGAATATCAAGTCATCTCAGAACACGTAGGTCAGCCTAGAGCTCACAGGTCAGCGCAAAATCTGTGCCTGAATCCAGAACATACACATTAGCCCAGGTTAGCCCAGAGACACAAAGCACCCCAGCATATCTGCTTCAGCTTAGAATGCCCATTAGGCCAGGACAGCACAGAACCCAGAGGTTAGCTCAGAACACACAAATTAGCCCAGGTTAGTCTACAACATGGGGCACACATGGGATAGACTGAGACGAAAAGATTGGTTTAGAACTATGAGTTTTCCAGTTTTTTTTAAACCGGCAGAATCCTCCAAATGAAATCTCCCCAGAATCAATGTATAAAACAGGTAAAGTGGAGCTGCCTTGGTTGAAAGGGGGTGGGGCACCAGGCAAGAGCATGGGGGTCAGTGCTCGCTCTCTAGGGGAAAAGCTCTGGTTTGGAGCATTTGTGTTTTCTATGGCTGATTGTAGACAATCAACCTACAGTCACTGAGCCCAGCGCTATAGGGATTCACACCGCCCACTGCAGAGGCCAGAGTGAACCAGCTCCAACACCCAGGGCCCCGATCACTCGGCTCCTCGGCTTTTCTGGGGATCCCACCTCTACGAGGCTCCAGGACTCTGAGACCTCCAAGCTTTGGAGCCCAGGTCCAAGACAGAGGGACCTCTCAACCCCAGAGGTATGCTGGGCAAAATTCAGGTTTCTGGAACCCAAGGGTGAACCAGAAAAATGCTTTTGACCTCTGCAAGTGTCAGAAAAAGTATGAAGTCAGTGTAGAGGCTTCACCCCAAGAATTTTCCCCGTGACTTTGGCCGAGTCCTTTCTGCCCTCTGGGTCTCCTGTTCCCTGCTCTGCACAATGAGAGGCCTGAGGGCTGTGACCTTCAATGGGCTCTCCCTTTGCCTTCTGTAAGTCCCTGCCCAGGCCTGGCACCCCTCCCCTGGTAGAGCCCCAGGCACTGAGGGGCTCTCCCTCAGCCCCTTGCTGCCACCCGAGGGAGTTCGCAGAGCAGTTTGCACCGCGCCCCTGCCCACCCCCGAGGGAGCTCAGATGCGGCGGCGTGGCTGCGGGCGGCAGAGCCTGTGTGCTGCCCCACTCAGTGGGTACATGTGACATCTGATGGAGCAGCGGTGGGTGGCTCCTCACAGGCAACGGGCAGCGTTGGAAGAGCCAGATAGACACTTCTACTTTAATCTTTAAAATGTAATAATAAATATTTTGAAAATTCAGGAAAGGACAGAAAAGAGCAGTCACTGCGTGGATTTAGCTGGTGTTTATGTTTGACGAGGTTTTCCCCATTAGGACATGCCCTCTCCCTCCCCTAAACCTGCTCAACATGCTCTCCCAGGGCCCCTCCAGGTCCACACTGGACAGCCATGAGGCAGCTGCATCTGCATCTCCCCCCACAGCTGGGGGCTCCCGGGGCATGGGGATGGCTTCTCTATATCTGCAGTGTGCTCCTGTCACCCTTATCTGACATCTCCTTTACCCTTAGAACTGCTCAGTGAAGGGTGGGCCAAGAAAGATTTCCTCTCTTCATTTCACAGAAGAGGAAACTGAGGCATAGAGGGTGGGGTGTTTCTCTGAGAGCACATACTGCCCTGGAGCTGGGTCAGGACTAGACTCGGTCTGTCGCTAAAACAGATGTTCTCTTCCTGATCAGCCCCTGGGCTGCAGTCTCCATCTCCCCTCTGGCTCTCCAGGAGGGGCTGTTGAAAAGCATGCTGTCCACAGGTGTAAACTGGAACTGTCCCAGGCAATCTGGGCCATTCCTGGGTCCGACCCTTAAAAATATACAAGAGTTGACTGAGAGTCAGCACTGTGTGCGGCGCCCAGGGCAGACATGAGAAGAAGACCCAGCCCCTGCCCTAGGGGTGCAAAGAGACTTGTGAGAAGCCCAGTGCTCCCTAAGCACACTCATTGCCTCCTTTATTGCTGTTGTTCAGTGGGCTGTGCCCACAAATGCCTGCAAACATGGGGAATGCCAGCTATGGAGCATCAAGCAGGAAGGGATGACTTTCTGGAGAAGATGGAGTTTGGTTTAAGTCTTAAAAAGCAGGTGCTGCTCAAAGCGGTGAAGAAGGGGAAGGTCACACCTGGCAGGGGTCACCAAACCTGCAGAGACTCAGTGCTAGGGACCAGCTCCATCTATTTAGGTAGAGAGAGGGGATCTGTGAATGCAGGAAAGTGGGTGATGAAGCTGGAAAAGCACATTGTGAATATTATATCCAATAAATGACTCAAACTTAGAATATGTATTTGAAAAGTATGAATCAAGAGAAAAATAGAGTACCCAATTTTTAAAAACTTAGCAAAGTATTTGAATAGGCACATTTCAAAAGATGATGCCCAACTGTGCAATAAGTATGTGAAAACATGCTCAATATCATTAGTCATTAGGGAAATGCAGATGAAAACCACAATAAGATACCATTCTCCCCCCATCAAAATGGCTGGAATTAAAAATGATTGCAAGTGTTGGCGAGAATGGGGAGTAATCAGAACTCTCATACATGGCTGGTGGGAGTGTTAATTGATTCAACCCTTTGGAAACCTGTTTGGCAACATTTATTAAACCTAAACACATGCCTACCCTATGACCCAGCAATTCCACTCCTTTGTATTTACCAAAGAGAAATAAAGGACACATACAAGAACAGGCAAAGCAGTTTTATTCTTGATAGCCAAAAACTGAAAACAACTCTAAAGCTCATGTACTGTAGAATGGATAAATATGTTACCACAAAAAAATAAAGAAAAATAAAAACAAAAAAATAATAAATAAAATAAATTATGCTATAGGCATTCAAAAGAATACTACACAGCAGTGAAAAAGAAGGAACATGCAACAACAGCGTGGATAAACCTCACAGACATGATACTGAATGAAAGAAGGCAGCTAGAATTGGTATACGTTATATGAATCCATGTATATGAAACTCAAGAATAGATTAAATTAATTCTGGGGATTAAAGTCTGAATAGCTGTTACCTCTGGGGAGATTCTTGACTGGGAAGGGGCACAGGAGATGTTGAAATTGTTCTGTATCTTAATCTATAAGATGTTTCCACGTTGTATTTACATGCCTGCGCTATACACTTAAGATTCATGCACTTTTCTGAGCATAAGAGACATCCTCCGTTAAAATCCTTTTTTTTCTTTTTAATCCCTCCAGATGACAATAGAGACTGGAGGGCAGAGGGCAAGAGAAGGGCCAGGTACCCATTAGGAGGCTATTGCGACTTCCCAGTGAGGGGGAGTGAGCAGAGCAGCAGGAAACAGGAATCTTGAGGGTGAGGACAGGTGCCAGGTGCAGGCTGGGCACGTCAGTGCTGCAGGAAGCTAAAGGAAGGTGTGAGCCATGCGGGCAGGTGGGGGAGGTTTCTTAGAGAGGGAAGAGGGGCTCCAGGGGAGCAGGCCAAGGCGGGGCCCTCTTGGGGCACTGAAGCATTTCAACACACCAAGGCACCGTGTGGAACGAGCATACCTGCCATCCCACCCCAACACCCTGAGCAACATTGGAGGGGCTGAGCTTCCTGTCGCTGGAGGAGTTCAACAAGAAGAATCAGCCTCCTTTGTGAAACCTGTCCGACATCCAAGGAGGCCCCGTGCCGAGGGCCCTGCCAGAGCTCTCTTGCCAAGCCTCTGAAGGAGGCCTTATGGTTCCTCTTTTACTGATAGGGAAACTGAGGCTCAGAGAGCAGAGCAGTGGCGCAAGGTCCCCAGTCTGGCTACCTGCCCTGTTAGCTATCATAGGCAGGTCCTGTGGGCAGGGATGCAAGACGGCTGGAGCCTTCTGGCCAGACAAGAGCTTGGAGCATGGGGCGGGGCGTCCGCATTTCTCGGGGCTGGTGCACGCCCAGGTGGGGGAACGGGTGGGCTGGGTGACAGAGCAGAGGAGGGAGGAACCTGAGCCTGGACATTGGTGGAGGGCCTTGCTGTGCCAGGCACTGTCCTCCTGGCACCACCCCCGCCCCCTCCAAGACAAAGACCGCTCCTGCTCCTGCCTCACGAGTGAGGAAGCCGAGGAGAGGTCAGCCAGTCCGGCCGGGGAGCAGCAAGGCCGGGGCCCAGGCGTCAGCCTTGCAGACCCCGAGCCCTGCCTTCCCCACCAGGCTCTACCACCTGCCCCTGGGGTTGGGAGCTGGAGGGGCTTGGCAGGGCCCAGCGGCTGGAGCAGAGATGGCCTGTTCTGAGACCCAGAGAATGAAAGAGGGAGGAGAGGGAAAGACACAAAGATGTAGAGAAATGAGAAAAGGAATAAAGAAGAAGCGCCAGGGCAGGGTTGGGGGTAGAACAGGAGTTGGGGCTAGGAGAGGCAACAGGGATCCCCTGAGAGAGGCGGGGTGCAGGGGTGCGGGAGGGGATGGTGGGCGGTGGAGTTGGGAGATGGAGCCGATGTTCGCGGCA
>PVIY010045290.1:0-19177 GCA_004026745.1 Myrmecophaga tridactyla | reverse complement strand
AAAGAAACAGGATTAGTGCTCCAAAGTCAGAAAAGACAGCAGCCTCCCAAGTTGACTACTGCGATCCTACCTTCACCCAGCAAAGTTAACGCAACTGCACTGCACATCTTGAACCTAAGATCACCCCTTTGGTGGGAAGACTAAAAAGCCTGAATGGAAAGGTCACAGCCTCATCTACTAGAAAATAAGAAAAGCTAAGTCATTATGCCAAGGTTTCCAGAAATAATTAGCAGATGCCATGAAACAACTCTAATTAGCAGACATGACCCTCTGCCAAGCTGAGGGGCGAGTCAGAATTCCCAAGAGAGGGTGTCAGTCAGTCACAGACCCCCAAGTTCTCACGCCCTCAGCCAGGAAGTGTAAATGTGCCGAGCAGGACACCAACAACCCTACCCACAGGACGGCCTTGGTGGGAAATATTAAAAAGGTGGGTCCTAATCGGGCTCCCGTTTTTGTTTTTTAACTGCGTATCAAAACCTCAGAAAAATGGAAGAGGCAAGTGGATGGTTAAGTGTTCTGAACAGTTTCAGAGAGAAACCAAAGTGGCTATTTGGTTTTAGGAAGTTTCTGGTGACAGTGGGTCACTGCAAAGGAAGACAGAAGAAGGAACAGCTAGATCAGCTGGGTTCAGCCAAAGGCTGTCCAAATTGATTGTTCTGGCTTTTGAGCAACATGTTGCTACATCATTTTCAGTTTTTGCTTTTAATTTTTGTAATACTTTCCCTAAAATGCTAGTATTAGGAGTACCCAGTCAAAATGAAAAGGGCTGGGGGTACTGCTGGATTCAGCAAGGCAGCTGAAAGCCCCAGCAGCTTACCATGCTCTGATGAGCCAGTCCTTGTTTCACTCTGGGTTTTCATCTCTCTGCTGCTTCATTTAGATTTCCCGGCAAGAGTGAAATTCAGTGGTGGGAAGCTGTTCCACAGCCAGTGGGTAGGTACTACGCCCCTGGGAAGAGTACAGGGCCAGAGAGGTTCATGCTGAGCCAGGGTATTCACCATGAACACCTTGCCTTGGCTTCACACGTAGCACAATCTTATATGAAGTTTCGCTCAGGGCTGAGCCTAACTGTGGTTCTGAAACTGCTGCACAACAGACTCCCCTAGGGAGCTTTTAAGAATGTCAATGCCCAGGCCATGCCCCGTTCCAATTAAATCAAAATCTCGGGGAGTGGGACTCAGGCATTGATTCCAACTGATAGCCAAATCTGAAAATCACTGTTCAAAAAAATGAGCCCTATTCAAATAATTCAGAAATAACTCCACAGCTCAGTGTGATAGATAACAGAGAATACAGGTACCAGAGAATTAGAAAAAGGGCAAGATAACTAGATCTTAAACTAGAACTGCTGCCAAAAGAGTTACAGAGACAGAGAGTGAGCAAGACAGCAGCAAGGTATCAAGTCTTGGGAATCATCATTTAGTAACCCCTAAGAGCTCCACTGATGGCTCCCACAATGGGTCTAATGGCATAACAACATACATTTCTGGAAGAATTTTAACTTTCCAAAGTCTTTTCATGCCTATTGCGTTATTTCATTCTCACAACAACCCTGGTGGGCCAGTAGAACAGGTATTACGATGCTTCTTTGACAGACGGAGAAACTGAAAAGTAAGAGAGGCTGCAGAACCCGCCTGGGCCTCCCAGTGGTCCACGACAGGGCTGGATCTAGAGCACAGGTCTTTCAACTGCCAGCCCTCCAGCTCCTCCACCAGCACACACCACCCCGCACTCCGTCCGAGAACGAGGGTAGCATTACAATCTGGCTTCAGGGGTCAGCTCCTGCGGATAACTCACGCAGCAACCTCTATTTCTTATCCCTCGGCTCCTTCAGAATTCATGGCCATGTCGAATGAATAGGAAAAAGAAATAGTTCTTTTTTTCTGGAGTTCACTTATCTACCACGAATTAGGGAAAAAAAACATAAAAAAGGAAATCCTTAGGTTACGAGGGCGCAAGAGAAAGCATTCAAGGCTGCCAAGGTCACCCCTAAAAGTAAAGTGGCCCTAAAAGATTTAGAGAGAGCCCTGGGGACCAAAAAGAAAGCATTAGCTTATACTTGCACCGAATCACAGTGCCAGCCACACCACGAATACTGCATTCACCTCTTGCCGTCAACCTCAAGGAAGACAATGAAACTAGAAAAGGTCCAAAGAAGGACAAATAAAATGACCAATGGCTCAGAATGGTTTTCACATGAAAATAAAATTTAAAATTAGACTTTTCAAACTGCAATAACAAAGGGGGAAACTGGGATGAAGTTTGGGATAAATTTAAGAGCAGACTTCTACTTTTTAAAGCAGAGTTATTAAACACAGATTAAGTTTAAACATACCCTCAAGAAGTAGTAATAAGGTTAAATGGGAATTAAAGGCATTTCAGAAAACAAGATTTAAAATGAATTATTTCAGTATAATAAGGGTAATAGGCAGCACTTCCCTAAGTATCTCATTTGTTTGTTATCACAGTCATCATGTCGTCTGAAACAAAGACTCTTGATATCAACAGAATGCTAGGGAGGAAAGCCAGTAAAGCTAAGGCAACCTGCCCCCCCTGAGCTTTTCAGGACTTTCTGGGTCACCCACACAGGACGGAGAAAGAGTCTTACCACGCGGTTCCACAGGGCACCCTGTTTACTTTGCATATCTGGGGTGAGGCGGACATACTGGGTCATCACCATGGCATGGCCCATCAGATTCCACAGGGAGGAACTGCCCGTGCCCACACCTGTGGGGAGGGAGCACAGGTTCAGCCTCTTCAGCATCAAGCCCTTCGGGAAGCTGCCACGCGCCCCACAACCCCCACCCCCAAAGGCTGGAGGCACCTTTCTTCCCTTTGCGGTCTCCCACCTCCTGTCACTCACAAACCCTAACTCCTTACTCCTATGTGTCCTTTCAAGATGCACTTTTCAGGCGAAGACCCCAAAGGGCTCACTTCATTTATCCATGCCACAGTGGCTGCAGCTCAAATCCAATCTTCCCATTTTATCTCAGTAAACTTTGGCAACACAGTAGGAAAAAAAAAAAAAAAATTCCCCGCTCTACCAAAAAGGGTTTGCTCCTCCAGCTTCTTGAAGGAGGCTTCAAAGCACTCCCTCCTTAAGCAACCCTTCCTCATCCTCCACTCCCCAGGGCTCTAAGCTCCCAGTGTGAGGAAGAACTCGCCCCACGGCAGCCCCTGGATGCACCTGCCAAGTAAATAAATGAGTAGACGCTTTGTGTATACTCTTTGTGTTTCGAGTTATCGTTTGTCTTCTGACACATACCCTCTCCCCAGGGAAACAGACCTGTGTTAGCTAAGCCACCTGCACCGATCTCGTCCTCTTCGTAGCTAATTATATCAGTTTTCCGACCCACGAGCTGCGCTCAGGGCCTTCGTTAAAGAGGACCCCGAGAACCAGCTCCGAACCGCAGGACTCCTGGACTGGGAAAGCAGGCGTTCCAACCCGAACAGAATTTCATCTTCTTTCTGACTTCCGGCCAGGTCCTACCCCAGTTCTTGCGCTTCTGTCTCCAGCAGGTCCACGGCTCGGTCAGGACAGCGGCCATTCGCACTCTCTGGCCTCCCAGAGCCCGGCCCACAGCCGACGTCCCGGAGCCCGGCCCACAGCCGACCTCCCGATGCCCCGCGCCCGGCCTGCGCTGGAGGCCTCGCAGAGCCCCAACCCGACCCCTGCGCCTCCACCCGGGGTCCCCGACGCGGCGCCGTCCCCGCGCCCCCACCTCGGCCTCCGCCCGCCGCGTCCTCGGGCCCCGCGCCGCCCCCGCACGACCACCTCGACCCGGGCGCCTCACCCTGGTACGGCTTCGACAGCGAATGCTCCCGCTTCAAGTACTCGAACGTCTGACCCGCGCCGGCCGGCCGCGGCCCTGACCCAGATCCCAACCAGAGGAGAAGGAGCCACATGCCGGGCCCCTCCCGAGCCGCCCGAGGCCGCCCGCCCCGCGGCCAGCACCCAGGGGTAGCCGCAGCCGGCGCCATCTTGCCCTCCGCCGGGCCGCTCGCCGCAGCCCCGCCCCGTCGTCCCACCCATTGGCCCGCGGAACCACCCGCCCCGCGTCCCATTGGCTCTCCTCGAGTCCCCGCCTCCGCAGGTGAGCGCCTCACCCATTGGCTGGCCTCGGTACCAGTTGCCGTGCCAACCCCGAAGGGGGCGTGGCCGAACGCTCCGCTTCCCTTATTTACAGGTGCCCGCGCGCCCCTAGGCCTGCTGGCGCGCGGGGTGGATCTGGTCCCTGTGGGCGTCCTGGCGTGGATTTAAAGAGGAAGGCGTGTCTTCCAGCCCCACTCTAACGTCGCCTGCCAAGGTGCTCTCCTGCACGGAGAACTGAAGGGAGAGACCCAGAACCACAGAGTAGATGGAGAATCACCGGGCACACAGACTGAACGCGCTCCCAGCCCCTGCTGGGGTTCATGGAGCGCTTCGCTCCGGGCAACACGGGACATGCGCCCTGAGCATGGACCAAGAGAGCCTGGACCAGGAGTCCGACCCGGGCCGTTAAGCTGGGCCACTAAACGAACCTCAAACAAACAAAAAACTTCAAAAGAGTTGAAAGCATACAAAAGAAGGTCTCTGATCATAGCAGAATGACACTACAAATCAGTAGCAGAAAGCTCCCTGAAACTTCCCAAATATTAGGACATTAAACAATTTACTTCTAAATAATCCATGGGTCAGCGAGGGAGTGGGGTCTCCTGGAGGGCTTCATCGAGTGCTGTGAGAAATGGTAGAGTAATTCCCTACCTGGTGGCCCCACACCCAGAAAAGCGGGAGTCAGCCCAGCTTTCCTTCTTTTCCTCACCAATTCCACCAGCCAGCCAATAGCCAAGTCTTGTGATTGCACTCCTAGTTACTTCTCAAGGTGTCACTTCCTTTCCATCCTTCCCTTCATCTCCCCAACCACACCATGCGTCCCAATTGGTTTTAAGGGCATCATCTTCCACGTGGCACCAAGATAAGCGAACCATCTTACCAGCCATTTCTTCAGTGTTGGGGTTAATGGGCTAATACAGTAATGATCTTAGGGTTGCGCCTGGTGTGGTCAGCGCTGTGTCATCATTACCATGGTTATGTTCCTCATCCAATGTGGGGAGACTTGGCCCCCTGACTTGGCACACAAAGCCCTCTCCCCAACTCTCCACCCTACTGTGCATGGCTCCCCTTGTGGTAGGTTCAGTTATGTGCCCCAGAAAACACGTTCCTGTAGGTCTTGAGCTCATTACAAATAGGACCTTTTGAAGATATTTTTAGGTAAAGTGTGGCCAACTGAGTCAGGATGGGGCTTAGTCCAGATTATTGGGGTCCTCTAAAAGCAGAAGAAATTCAGTAAGAGTAAGAGAAAGCCACATGGAGGACAGAAGCTGGAAGGCAGTAGAACCCAGAAGAGAGAGAAAGGTGAAGGTGCCGCCATGTGCATTACCGTGTGATGGAAAAGCCAATGAAGAAAGATTGCACGCAGCCAGCCCCAGAGGCCACAGTCCTCGCGGGAAGAGCATGGCCTAGCTGACACCTTCCTTCTGGGCTTGTCCTAACCTCAGAACCGTGAGCCAATAAATTCTCGTTGTTTGAAGCAGCCCATTTTGTGGTATGTATGATCCCAGCTGAGAAACTAAGCCACCTTTCCTCCACCCATATCCTCCGGCTTCCTCTCTCCCCTTTCCTTTTCTCCAGCCCCCTTCCTGGTGGAGGCCTTCCTTGACCCCCTCAGGTGGAGATATATCCCCCTCTTCTGGGCCCCCACACTGCTCCACGCATATCTCTTACTAGCCAGACCTGCATCTCTGTTTCCCCAATAGACTTGGCCAAAGTTAACTCTCTCTTTCTTTCCTGAGCCTAAATATATTTAATAAAAGAGGCATGAATATGAGCCTGCTTTACAGAAGACCAACTTTTTAAAATTAAAGCTGCATAGCCACTAATATTTTACACATGCCTCACAAAGAAGATAAGGCTTTAGAAATTGCAGTGAATCTATGCATATTATACCCAGGCTTTAAACCACTCATGGCTCCCAGGAGAAAACCCAAACTCCTCTGCGTAGCATTCAAGGCGCTTCAAAACCCGACTCAGATCTTGCTGTACACACATCTATTACATATGCGTCACCCTGAATTATGTCGCTCAATTAGCAAATTGTGTGTGTTCCTCCCCAGCAGGGTGGGAGCTCAGGGACCACAGGTGGCAGGCCTTGCTCATTTCCTCCCTTGGTTCCCACCCACTGCCCCACCCACTGCCCCACCACCCAACCCAGCATCCAGTTGGGTTTTGAATAAAATCATCCCCATTGTATTTCTCTGCCAGCTGGATATTTGATAGATTATCGTCAGTGTCTTCACTGTAAGATTCATTGTGATGAGAAAAAGGGAAATAAAGAAGAAGACTGTGAAAGACAAAATGCGCCGGACAATTAATCAGATTATTTTATTTAGGCAATAGGGAGAACATTCATGAAGAACTGATCAAAGAAAAGGAAGGGGGTGTGGGGCTTTATAGAGGCAGGTGGACACAGGGTCGCCAGGAGGAAGGATGGAGAGGGGTGGGGATGAGTTTATTGCAGAATATTCAAGAGCATTTGGTCCTTAGAAGTTAGCCATTTCTCAGAGAGCAAAAGGATGGGGCGGGGGGGGGGGTGGGGGGTCCTCCAGGACTCAGGGAAAGAGATGGAGGCAATGGAGGGAAATACCACAGCTGTCTTCTGACCGCGGGGTCAGTTCTCCGCCTGCCTGTGGCCCGGTCCCCCTTCGTCTCTGTCCGTCACCCCCCATGACCGGAAAGACCTCATGGGGTCTCCGCGCAGGGCTCCAGGAGGAGCTGCTCCCTCCAGGACGAGCCGTGCCTCGTGCCTCGCAGCGCTGTGCACTTCCTCTCCTGTTTCCAAAGCCAAACAGGTCCCTCCGCTCACGAGGTCCCTGAAGCCCGATGCCCCCCACGCCGTGGGACACAGACAGCCAAGGCCGCCTCCTGCCCCCATCTCACTCTTCGCCTCTCAGCCTTGCCACTCCTTCCTGAACCAGCCCCACACTGACTCCAGGACCCGTAGCGGGGCCTGTCCCCGATCCTCCCGCAGCCGGCACCCCCCCCCTCCCCAGGGAGCCACGCAGGCCTTGGGGTCTGGTCCATCTCTGGCCCCAAAGTCACGGCTGGCTGGGCCCCCCTCCTCCCTGCGCCCCACCTTCTCCAAGCAGACCCTGGCCCCTAGGATGGGACAGTAGCTCGAATACTAACTAGCCACGTGCTTTGGACAGGACCTCCAAATGCTGGGCACCCCACCGGCCACCGTCAGTGGACAGGGTGCTTTTGAAGAACCTGGCTCCCTGGCCCCCACCCCCAGGCCTAATCCAGAAGGTCTTGGGACATGCCGGGAAACTGGGTTTTGAACATCTTCTGCACGAAAACAGGCGGCCCACTTTCAGAACCAAGGCCCTTTCATAGCCGGCGACTGTTTCAGCCCGACAGTGACTCGGGGTGATGGCACAGAACATGGTCTCCGTTTTAAGATGGGGACGTCTGTAGTCAGCTCCGAGAGTGATTTCCAAATGGGGTACGACACCCGAATTTGGAGATGACATTTTAAAACATCACCCATGGAGGCTAGCTTTTAAAAAACCCTGAGGCAGGGTGGTGCGATGGTGGCGCAGTGGCAGAGTTCTCGCCTGTCATGCCGCAGACCCGGGTTCAATTCCAGGTGCCTGCCCATGCCAAAAAATAAAATACCTTGGGGCCTCCCAGCCCACAGCCAGCAGAATGGCTCCTGCAGAGACGCATGGCCAAAGGAGGGCCCTGCCGGCCTGCGGTGCTTGTCGGGGCCCCCTCCTCCGCGAGCTCACCCACGAGTGGGCTTCGGGAAGCGCGCCCCTGGGGCCCTAGCAGCCACCCAAGGTCTACTGGAAGGGTTTGGGTGCACATGTCGACACAAAGCTCAACAAGGATGCCTGGGGCAAAGGGAGAAGGTGTGTCCCATTCCGTATCCCTGTCCGGTTTTCCAGAAAAACTAACGGCGGTGGAGCTTCCCAAACAAATGGCGTGGCCGTCACCGCTTCCACGGGCCTGCAGTCGATGTGCAGAGAGCTCACAGCTGACCGTCAAATAAAAGGATTCAGTAACTGCAACAACAATAACAAAACACTCCGGGGGATGTTTTGTGTCTGTGTTGGAGTGAGGGGCGGGTGAGATGGATGACAAATACAAATAAAGGAAAAGCACAGCAGGACATGGATAACTGCTGAAGGTGGGTGATTGTACGTGGGAATTCTCGCTGTTCCGTCTAGCTTCAGGTATGTTTGGCAGTTTCCATAATAAACACGTTTGTTCACGCTTGGAGAACACTAGATGTGTTGGGCATGCACTTTCTAAATTTCCTCAAGGGAATGAAAACTGTAATTAACTATGATTTAGCAAAGTTTGCGGTCACGTATGAGGACGGTAAAAACTTCAACGACTTCTGACACCAATGCAAATAGAGCCGCAGCTTCAACTGGATCCAGTTCGGCCTCTACCCTGAGTTGGGCCGGACGCACAGGTTAAGTGCACAACCCTTAAACAAGGGTGCCTTCCCTCAGCACCAGCCACAAGCCCGCGGGTCTCCAGGGCCACCCACACTTCTGACCAACTGGCTACAAATTTGGGGGTTTCCACCCCACTTGGGATCGATAACTCATTGGTACAACTCACAGGACCCACTGAAAGCTCAATGCAGGTGATTTTAGTTTTACTACAGTAAAAGGATGCAAGCTGGAATTTAGTTAATAAATATAATAATATGGGCTCATTGATTGTAACAAATGTACTGCACCAATGCACAATGTCAATAGATGAGAAAACTGTGGGTGTGAGGGTGGGTGTATGGGAACTCTGTCCTTCTGCATTATGATTCTGTGAACCTACAACAGCTCTAAAAAGTAAAATTAAATGAATAAGAAGCCAAAAGAAAAGGCATACTGGGCGAGAACTGGGAAGGTCCCTAGAGCAAGCTCCCCCAAGTGTGGGGTCAGGAAAAGCCCCTAACCCTAACCCTAACCCTAGCCCCTAACCCTGACCCTGACACCAAACCTAACTCTACCCCTAACCCTGGTACACCTTACCAATCACTGGAGTGTCCCGAGGTTACCTGGGCTCTCATTACATGGGCCTGCTGGTGGAATAAATGCCCAACTGGACGAACTCGGTCTGCAGTGCCCTACCACTCCCCCCCAGAGGTCAGGGCTGTTGGGGTGGCATGACGGGCCTCCGAGCCCCAGCCCCCTCGTCTTTTCCTGGGGGGTCTTTCTGGGGTGGCAGGCCCCACCCTGTCATCTCAGCAGATTATGAACTGTGGGTCCTGGGCTCACCACAAATAATGAAAGACGCTCCTATCACTGGACATTCCAAAGTTTCAGAGACCACTGCCCAGGAACCTGGAAAAAGACCACACTGCTTTTTGGAGGCCAAATTCATAACCACACATGACCCACCTAACACAATGCTGCCATGATTAAGGAGAGGCTTGTCCACAATCTAGAAGAACAGCCAAGAAGTTCAGACATGTCCAGGTGTGTCTGCTGCGTGCCAAGGAGCCAGGGTTTCTAGGGCCCGGGTTGGATCCCCTTAGGGCTTTATTTAAACCAAGTCTCCTCTTCTAACATATTCATAAGGATTTCTGGGGCAATATCCCACTCCTCTTAGGCTTTTAAGCTCTCAGTATACATTCAGAAGTGAGCATGTGGGTGTATCACTTAGTTCCTTGCTAGTTTCATAGGCGTGACTTGCCGTCCGCCATCTATTCATCCCCCAGCAGAAGACCTGCTGGCCACAGACCTGGGCACAATGTCCACCAAGCACTGTGGAATGGGGAAGGGACATGTTTGCCTGCCTTGGAATGAAAAATCTGCCCTGGGCGAATCACTTAACCTCGCTGAGCCCCTAATCCTGTCTGTAAAATGGGCGTGAGGAAACCTACGTCCCCGGTTGCTGAGAGCGTGAAATGAAAGCATGTGTGAAGGCTGCAGGGCCCCCTGGGCATACGAATATCGTTCTTGGTGAGACTCCGTTTTGCCCTGACGGCCCGTGTTCCAAAAGGTGCTCTGGGAACACTGGTTTGGTCCCTTAAAGGAGAACGTGTGTCACCCATGGAGGCCCCCCACGGGGCCTAAGCCTCGGCGACGGGGCCTGAGCCGCCACGTGGAGTGTGTCATGTGCCAGTTCTATCGCTGGGCTTTCAAAAGGGAAACATCGTAAGCTTCAAGGGTCACACAGCTGAGAAAAGGCTTTTGTGTAATTTTTCCTGTTCTCCTTTCCCTGCCTGTGGGAGACAGACATGTGGAGGGGCCCTGGATTTTCCAAGGGCCGGATGAACACGCGCAGGGAGAAGAGGCAGGCCTGCTCTGTGCCCGGCAGAGCCCAGCGCCCGCGGGGAGAGGCATGCTTTGGGGGATAAGTGGGAGCCCCGAGTCCTGGGGCAGCCTGAGGGGGCCACATCCAACCGCCGGACTGAGGGGGACCTGGGTATTCCAGGTCAGGCTGAACATGGATGGACAAAAACCGGAGATAGGTGTGTAAGGAGCCGAGTGCAAACGCGTGCCTGTATTTTAATGCACCCCCCCTTAGTGTGTCTTTAAACAACCAGAGCTGTGTTGTCTCATGCTCACGCGTGGCTGTTGATTAGTCAAGATTTCTCTCGTGAAGACCATTGCGCTGTGCTTTGGTCTCACCGTTTCTCGATGCAAACGACACCTCAGGAGGCGTTGGAGATGGTGGCGACACGGAATCGACAGCACTGACGAGCAGGCAAGTTACCACAACAAACATTTTGCAAAACAAAACGAGACACACAGAACCACGCGCCACGAGGCGTGAACCTAACGTAAAGTGCAGACCTCAGTTCGCTGGAAAAGCAATGGCAGTGTCGCAGTGGTAGACCCAGGTGGACTTCAAAACTTGGTTCCGCTGCCCTTACGCAGCTGTGTGACCTTGCGGGGGTTCCTGAGTGGGACCCGGTTTTCCTATCTGCAAAGGGAAATAGTGATAAGTATAAAGCCGCATAGAATTGCCTGCAGGACTGCATGAGGTAAGGCGTGGGGAGCGGTCAGCATAGGGACTGCACACAGTCAGAATCCGATAAACGGGAGCTTTTTTACTAACATACTTGTCCCCTCGCCTCTGGATTAGCTTGTCACCACCCACCCCCTGCCCCAATAACCCCACATGCTGCTCACAACTGACCTTCAAAATTCTAAGTTTCCAGACATTGTTTTCCTTCTAGAATCTTCTGTCCCCCCAGTTGGCTTAAGATCACATTTGTCAATTTGTAGGTTAATGCCAGGTCTTTGGCTGATGCTTTAAAAGAAAGGGAGACCCTCTAGAGGCGTAGATTTCATGGGTTTTATCATCTAATTTATGGGAAAGGACCGCTCTGGCTTGAGAGTAGACTGGAGGGGAGAAGGGTGGAAGCAGACTGGAGGGGGGGCCCTTCTGGTACCCCAAGTGAGAAAGGTGGGGGCTGGGCCTGGGGGGTGAGGTATCTGGATGTTAGAGGAGTTGTGAAGGTTCAGCTGACAGGGCTTCCCGAAGGATCACACAGGGTATGAAGAAAGAGGAGTAAATGGTAACTCCAAGATACTTGGCCTGAGCAACTGGGAAGATGAAATTGTCATGTGCTGCCAGCAGGGAAATCATGGGAGATACAGGCTTGGGAGGAAAAAATCAGTAGTTTCACTCTAGTGAAACTCCACTAGGTTTATGTGCCTATTTTGACTTCTAAGTAGGGAACAGGCCCTCCTACCCCAACCATCACCCCATACGAAGAAAACCCCCATCCCTAAGAGGAGTGTAGGGGGGTGGGCAGGGGCGTTTCAGTTGTCGGTGCTGGAGGAAATGGATTTCCCGTCGCCTCCGGACCGCCAGCCCCTCGCCTCCTGCCTCTCACCTCCTGACCGCCAGCCTCTGAGATGGCCCCCGGGGATGCGGCCAACATCTGGACTCTGCAGCTCAGAGAGCGTCTGAGCCACAACCACCAGCTCAGCTGCTCCCTAGTTTCTCACCCACATAAGCTATGACAGAATAAATGCTTGTTTTAGGCCACTGATTTTGGGGGGGGCACTTTGTTGTGCAGCAGTAGACAGCTAACATATGCTCCCAAGTCAAGAGAAAAGTTGGGGAGATGGGCAGCGCCCTCCATGCTGAGCCCCTGCACAGGCAGAGACCTGGGCCCTGACCCAGGTATCCCGGGGCAGAGGGCGGAGGGGACTGGAGAGCGGAGAAGTCCATTCTGTGAGCGTGGGGTGGGACAAGGACGTTTGGATTTTCCAAGGGTCACAGGGCTCACCCAGGAGAGGCAGTTGTGGACAAGAGGCTGGGACAGGGAGTCCCGCCAGGGGCCGAGCTGACTCTCCCACTACAAGAGACCAACTTCTGGACACAAGGCACATGCAGTCAAGCAACAAACATCCAGAAGGAGGGGTGGGGGGCTAAAATAAAGAGAAGGTACTCCTCTTCCCTCTTTCCCCAGCCAGACCTCAACAGAGGAGAAGCCAGGCCCTGGAAAGGAAGGGGAGCCAGGAGAGACACAAATGCCCCCGCCTACAGACATGCTCCCCAGCTCCTCCCAGCCGAGGCCTTTGGAGGCAGGAAAGAGGGGCCACAGCCTTGGCCTCTCCGAGCCCCAGAGCAGGGACTAAGCCCAAGCCTCGGGGAGGGGACGGAGAGTGGACACAGGTGCTAACATCAGATGCGAGATGGTGGGTTTTGTGTTTATTTTTGCTTTTGTTAACAATATAAACTACCTGTGCACTTAGGGAGAAAGCCCCCATCCTCAGCCAGGGGCCCTCTCTGCCAGCTCCCCTGAGCCCAGCCACCCCCGCCTCCCAGCAGCCCCAGTCTGGACAACTTCTCCCGCTTGGCCTCGCTGTAACTCAACCTTCGGGTTTCAGTTCAAACATCAGTCGCTGCAGAGATGGCACACGGACGTTTAGTAGTAAAAGTCCCACTAAAGCCACGAGAAGGGAGGGGAAAGGGGGATGCGACAGAAACGAGCGAAGAGCCTTAATGGGAAAGGAAAAGGAACCACGTCAGGCTAAGGCCCCACCAGGTTGCGATTCCTCAGCAAGCCAGCTACAGCTCTGTTCCTGTGGGGTGGGGGCAGCCCGGCGCTGGGGGTGCAGACACCTGGAGCCAAGGCCTGTTTGGACAGTAGGGAATCCACGTCTGTGGGATTCTGAGCAGGTGTCCTCTCCTCTCCAAAGCTCCATCCCCTCGCCTGTAAGAGCAGGGCACCCGCCCCGCCTCCCTTACAGGATTGTGGTGGCACTGAAAGGCAGGAGTTTGTTTAGCATCAGACAGCTCAAGGCCTCCATCACCTCCATCTAGACCCCATCCCAGGAAAGCCCAGGAAGACCCTCCCCATTGCCCCTGCTTGGCTCTCTGCCCCCCTTAGGTCAGCTGTTGTAATCAGGGGCACTGCCAGGCCCAGCCAGCTGCCCTTTCCACTAAAATCCCTGGAAATAAGCAGAGGAGGGGACAGCTCCCCGAGGAAGGGGAGGTCACCAGAAGCTGGGGGCCTGCTGGCCGGACGACCACATGAGCAGGTGCCTGCCATCCCTGGGCATGCTGACCTTGCCTTTACCTGACAGAGGCCAGCTGTGATTCCTTCCTTGGTCGCCCAGGAAGACTTGTACATTGGAGAATTTAACTGCTTCTTGGATTCAGTCCCGCAGGTTTAAGGTCCAGGCCCCAAGGCCGGTGCCATGAGATGGCATTTGGTGCCCCAGCAACTGTTGGGACGAATGTGGGCCGGTGGCACTGAGGCTGAATCACATCCCCCACTAAAAGCTTGTTCCGTCCAGGCCCTGCTCCAGCAGGTGGGACCCCATTTGTAAGAGGACCTTTGAGGATGCTGTTAGCCACGGTGCCCAGGGGCCTCCATCCAACCTGGCTGAAGTCCTCATAAGCAAAAGAGACTGGACATGGGAGAAGGAGCCAGGAGCCCGACACCGATGGAACCTGGGAGAGAAAGGAGATGCCCTCTGTGCATCACCGTGCGAGGGAAAGGCTAGGGGACCCCGAAGCTTGCCGGGTGGCCAGAAGATCTGGCCCCTGGCCTCTGCAGCCATGAGCCAACACGGTCTTGGCTGTGACCCAACACCGGTGGAAGCTGACCCACTTGATGGCATTTGTTTTGGTAGCCAGGAAGTGGTGGGTGGGGCCGGGAGACTAGGAGGTTGGGAATTAGGAACTCACCTGGCTGCCAGGTGTGAGGCGATGCATTGGTACCCGCGGACCGAGCCGGCAGTGTGCGTGTGGGCACCCCTGCGAAGGCAGTGTTCTCCCTCCCACACCCTCCAGCCTTCCTCCAGAGCCATGCCAGCTGCCTTCCCGAGGCGGGCAGACGCACGAGGCCCCTATTTTTCACACTGTGGATAAGTCAAGAAATCAGTTTAGTTGGGTCAAGACCAGATTAAAAAAATAATAATAGAATAATAGAGAGTATACCGAGGAATAAATAGAGTCTCATAAAAGAGGCTTCTCCATTGTCATTTTGAATATAAAGCCACAGGTTAAATGCTTTGGCTGCATGACCCAGCCCTGGTCCCTTTTTAAAAGTGAGTCCAATTCGGTGCTGGCACTGCGTGTGGACATAGAGGCGGCCGAGTCGCGGCTTTGGCCCTGCAGGGACTGTCAACCCGGCCGGAACTGGTCTCCAGCCTGGAGCAGAGAAAAGGAAGAGGGCAGACTGTGGCAAAAGACGTGACAGAGAAACAGTCTCCAGGCACTGGACTCGGGGGAGGGACTCTGTGGTAGGCACCCCAAGCCAGTGGAAGCCGTTGCAATAATCACGTATAATTTCTGTAATTTTAAAGGGCCAGCAAAAATAAAACAGAAACAAAAACACAAAAGTGAGTAAATCAGTGAACTACGTGAAAGCCACGGCCTGGGGAAGGAAGGGAAACCAGCACCCAGCGGGCTTCCCGGAGCTGGCTCGCTAGGGGGAGACGGGTCCCCGGTTCCCAAGTGGAAACGGCGCAGTCGCGGCCCCGAGCTAGGGCGGAGCCCAGGGCCCCGCTGCTGCCTTCCCCATTTGCGCAGGGAGCCAGGGGCAATGCCTCCCAGGCCCTGTTCTCAAGGCCTTGTAAACAGGCTGCTGTGCTGTCCTGCTCTTCTCTCCGCTGTCTAAGGGTTGGTAGTTACTCTCTCCTGCAAGGTGTGTGTGACCCTGGGGCAGAACCTTCTGGAGGCTTGCGGGGGCGGGGTTGAGGCCCCCGTGCTCGGAAGCGTCATCAGGAGACTCCTCCTCCTTTCCTCCCTCGCCATGGGGCCCCAGCTTGGAGCTAGGAGCCCACCCCTCAGCTTCGCCTCCACCCCATCACCCATGCGAGGGAAAGAGCTAGAAGCCTGGAGCGGACGTCGTGGGGCGAGACACACGGGAGCTAACGCGATCTGCAGACGGCCTCCAAAGTTCCGGTGGCAGCCTTTCCATCATCAGGGGGCTGCCGGAGGTGCATCTGCTGCACCCTGATGGTGCCCCTGTCACCCGCACTCAGACGCGCCCCAGGGCGCACGGGCAGTGAGTGTGGCCCCTGCCAAGCCTATGGCGCCATGACCTGCCTGCCTGGTCCTGCCCCACCGGGGCCTCCGGAGCTGAGGCCTATGGTACTGCACCACCAGCCCCCCTTGCCGCACTGGCTCTCGTTCCTGTTCTCGTTGGCCTGGCCCACTGACCTGCTGTCCCCTCTCAGCGGCGCGTGTGTCTCAGGCAGAAACCCTGAGACCACCCCCTTCCCTGCCGGGGTCACTCGCCGGGCCCAGTGGAGTTGGGATTTGAGCCGAGGCACCCGCCAGCTGACCCCTCCCTCTTGCCCCCTGATCTGCGGCTGCCCCTTCCCTCCTGGGACCACTTAATGGCCTAGATGGGTCCTGCAGACGCTCAGGGTTACTGTAAACCTTGGGACAGGTGGTCAACAGGCCACAAAATCATCCCGAAGGGTCCCACTTCTCCCTATAGACTCGGGCTCCAGGGCCCAGGGCGTCCTGAGGGCCTCTGCCCAGCGTGGGGCCAGGCAGGCTCAGCTGAGCCCTGGGGAGAAGGGCGGGCAGCTTCCCTGCCTGGTGGTTTGGGAGGGCTGAGGGTCCGTCTTGGAGGGGGGGGAGCATTAGATCTGCCCCCATCTCCTCTCACTACCTGGGGGGCTATAACACAGACAGGTGCGTCTCCAGTCCTGGAATCCAGCATGGGCAGGCCCCACCTGCCCTGTGCTCTGCAGCTTTGCCAGCCCCCTTGGCGCTCCCTCCCTCTTGGCTGGCCCCAGTGTCTGTCCTCTCCGCAACACTGTTGGGGCCCAATTCCCCCTTCTTAGAGGGACACCAGCCGTACTGGGGGAGGGCCCACCTGATCGCCACATCTTCAAAACCCTATTTCCAAAGAGAGTGGCGGGCAGGGGCATCCGGGGCTCGGACTTGAGCTGGCTCAGCCCCCGGCAAGATCCCAGGGTGCTGAGTCTTGCCCCAGCAGAGGTGGCAGTGAGCCCCGAAGGCGTCTCCCCGCAGGACCTTGGCTGTGGCAGGGACTCAGATGTGCCCAGGGCTGTCTCGGGGCCTGACCCAGGAAAGGACGGGCCAGGCCCTGGGACCCTTGGGACCAGGCGCTTCGAGACCTGCAGAGGCCACTCGCAGGGAGACTTTCCCCTGAGCTCCTGCGGGGCAAACGGAGGCAGCTGAGGTGCGTCAGGACGGGCCTTCCTTGCCCCACTCTGTGCCCCTAAAGGAGGGAAATTTCGACCTTGCCCGTCTGCTTCTTGCCACTCAGGGCCTGTCCTGTTGACACAGACGTGTCCAGGCTTCCTGGTTCCGCATGTGACTAGCCCTGTGCTCCGGCTGCCACCGCTCCGGGAGAGGCACTTCAGCCTTGCAGGGACACAAGCCCGTCTGTGACTAAACTGGTCACCTTACACGGTGTTGATCTTTTGCAGAGTGAGCCCTGGCCCGCCCCTGGCCGCAGGCTTTGGGAGGGTCGAGAGGCTTTTCATTTCTTTCCTTTTCTTCACTGAGTCTGCTCTAGCCTGTGACTACACTCCTGGATGGGGTAATTAAAGGAACTTAAGCAGTGGCTGATTTTCCTGCCAGCCCAGTGCTCACAAGGAGAAGGGTGATAAGCAACAAATCCCACCCATTCGGTTTTAGTTCAAGTACCTCAAAAGCCTACTTCTCCTTCCCTCTGCGGGTTTCAGGGTCTCACCTCAGCACATGCACAGAGCCCCCAGCCGGCCCAGCTTCTGTGTACCGAGCTGGACAGCACCGGCCCGAAGCCGGGTGGGAAAAGGCTCCCCGAGGGCTGAGCTTACCCTGAGACATGCAGAACTCTCAGGTGCTTTTCCTGGTCCACGGAGACCTGTTTGGAGCCAGGGCGGGAACTGCAGGTGACAGGCCCTGCCTTCTGGTTTCCAACAGTCTCGCCAGGGCCCGGCCCCCGGCTCCCTGCGGCACCCCCGAGCTGGGCACTCACCGGGGCAGGTCACCAGAGCAGAAGGCGAGGCATCTGCAGTGCCAGGGCTTGCCCTCCTTCCCTCCCTATACAGAATGCATGTAATTCCATCATATAAACTGGGAGTAACTTTACCAACAGAAAAAAATGTAACTTTAAGGTACCTATAATAAAAAATAGAATCAAATGCACCTTTATGGAGAAATCCTACCATGTAAATACGTTCAACATTTCCATTAATATGGGGGTGCTCCTCTTTCTTTGCTGACAAGCGGTGCAGGAAAAATGTAAGAAAAACTTAGAATTGACAAGATCATCCACTAGCTGGTGTTTTCTGCCAATTGGAAAGAGACAGCCACTGTTTAGTTTTATTACAGAATGCACTGATGCAGGAATACAAACACCCACGAGAAAACAATTCGGGAGCCACCATCAGCGGCTATCCCCAGCTCACTCATCCGGTCATAAAACGGATCGTTTCTATCAGACACAAATGCAGACGTTAGAGAGAAATGCACCCCAAGGAGCCATTGGCCTCAATTACAGGAAGAGCTGAAAAGAAACAGTCTTATTTTGAAAAATACATACGAAGCCCAGATGAGGCGATGGCCAAATATGCCAAATATGCCAAATATGCCTGATGTAACGTGTCCTTGAGTCAGGCCTCGCGTGTGCCCTGTCCCCACAACGCATCGCTCCTGTTTAGACTCTTGGCCTGGTGTGGGCTCTCACTGGCCAACGGAACAGCAAAATAAAAATAAACACAACCATGTGCAGGGAGTGAGGGACGTGCACTCGGCGTCTCTGAGACCCGGCGGCCAGCCTGGGCACACCTCTTCCACCTTGCTAGGGACGTCTGTGTGTGTGTCCCTGCCTCCTCCCCGGACAGGGCGTCGCTGCTGCTGCCCACATGCCCCGCGTGCTTGGAGCCGATTTCATACTTGCAGCCGATTTCATACTGACTCCCGGGCAGGGCTGTCCAGGAAGCTCTCGCTCCAGGCCAGGCTGTGTCCACGGCAGCTGCCTGGCTGGCCAGTCACTGCCACAATTTGGGGTCCGGGGCCCTGGGCCTGGAATGGCAGGAGACCACAACTACAGAGCCCAGGAGTGCTCCCCAAGAGCCGCATGCTGGCTGCCCAGCCCTAGGCTTCCCTCCGCTGGTGACGGGCACATGCCTGTCCCTCTCAGCCCCACTTCATGGAAGCTCACAGGTCCACAGGCTGCGACTGGCCCCCGCAGAGCAAGTGGCCTGGAGGGGGACTTGTGCCCCAGCCCAATTTCCTCCTCTGTGAAACAAAGATGACAGCAGCTGTAAGGGTCAAGGGACATGGTGACGGCGGTCTCAGAGGGCTTTAGACTGGGACCCAAGGGCAGGAACAGGGGCAGGGGCTCCTGGTATCCACATCCACCTGTCCTGGCCACACACACCCTGCAGCAAGGGCCCACCCAGCCCTCCCAGGAGCGCTGGGGTCAGTCTCCATCCTCCCCCAATCCCTCCAGCCAGGCAGCTGCCTAGGGGCCTCAGGCAGGGGGTGGGGGACCCACTGTTGGCCCTGGAGCAAGGTCAGCCAACCCCCAGCAGGAGGTCAGAGTCCCCGAGGGGCAGGTGGAAATACCCAAGGACTTTGCAGCCTTTCTGGGTCAAAGCCTTCCTTCAGGTCCTTTTGTTTTCTTTTGAAACCAGGAACAGCATTTTCCCCATAGGAACACACCACAGGGCTGCTCCAAGT
>PVIY010045289.1:0-19186 GCA_004026745.1 Myrmecophaga tridactyla | reverse complement strand
ATTGTAATATTCAAATTCTCTGTTTCTTTATTGATCCTCTGTCTAGATGTTCTGTCCATTGATGAGAGTGGGGAATTGAAGTCTCCAACTATTATGGTAGATGTGTCTATTTCCCTTTTCAGTGTTTGCAGTGTTTGCCTCACGTATTTTGGGGCATTCTGGTTCGGTGCATAAATATTTATGATTGTTATGTCTTCATATTGAATTGTTCCTTTTATTAGTACATAGTATCCTTCTTTGTCTCTTTTAACTGTTTTACATTTGAAGTCTAATTTGTTGGATATTAGTATAGCTACTCCTGCTCTTTTCTGGTTGTTATTTCCATGGAATATCTTTTCCCAACCTTTCACTTTCAACCTATGTTTATCTTTGGGTCTAAGATGTGTTTCCTGTAGACAGCATATAGAAGGATCCTGTTTTTCAATCCATTCTGCCAGTCTATGTCTTTTGATTGGGAAGTTCAATCTGTTAACATTTAGTGTTATTACTGTATTGGTAGTACTTTCTTCTACCATTTTGCCTTTTGTATTTTATATGTCATATCTAATTTTCCTTCTTTCTACACTCTTCTCTAGAACTCTCTCTTCTGTCTTTTCATGTCTGTCTCTAGTGCTCCCTTTAGTATTTCTTGCAGAGCTGGTCTCTTGGTCACAAATTCTTTCAGTGATTTTTTTCTCTGAAAATGTTTTAATTTCTCCCTCATTTTTGAAGGACAATTTTGCTGGGTATAGAATTCTTGGTTGGCAGTTTTTCTCTTTTAGTAATTTAAATATATCATCCCACTGTCTTCTCGCCTCCATGGTTTCTGCTGAGAAATCTACACATAGTCTTATTGGTTTTCCCTTGTATGTGATGGATTGCTTTTCTCTTGCAGCTTTCAAGATCCTCTCTTTCTCTTTGACCTCTGACAGCCTGACTAGTACGTGTCTTGGAGAACGTCTGTTTGGATCTATTCTCTTTGGGGTGCACTGCACTTCTTGGATCTGTAATTTTAGGTCTTTCATAAGAGTTGGGAAATTTTCAGTGATAATTTCTTCCATTAGTTTTTCTCCTCCTTTTCCCTTCTCTTCTCCTTCCGGGACACCCACAACACATATATTTGTGTGCTTCATATTATCATTCAATTCCCTGTATCCCTGCTCATATTTTTCCATTCTTTTCTCTATAGTTTCTGTTTCTTTTTGGATTTCAGATGTTCCATCCTCCAGTTCACTAATCCTAACCTCTGTCTCTTGAAATCTACCATTGTAGGTTTCCATTGTTTTTTTCATCTCTTCTACTGTACCTTTCATTCCCATAAGTTCCATGATTTGTTTTTTCAGACTTTCCATTTCTTCTTTTTGTTCATTCCTTGCCTTCTTCATATCACCCCTCAATTTATTGATTTGGCTTTTGATGAGGTTTTCCATGTCTGTTCGTATATTCTGAATTAATTGTTTCAGCTCCTCTGTCTCATTTGAACTATTGGTTTGTTCCTTTGACTGGGCCATATCTTCAATTTTCCTGGTGTGATTTGTTATTTTTTGCTGGCATCTAGACATTTAATTACATTAATTAGTTTATTCTGGAGATTGCTTTCACTTCTTTTACCTAGGGTTTTCTTGCTAGATGGGTTTGTTGTCTATCTGTTCTTTGACCTTCAGTTCAGCTTTTTCTGGACCCCCTAGCTTAGATTTTGTTTAACAGAGGATAATTTTTCAGTTCTTGTTTTCTTGTTTCTTGCCCTGTTTGTAAGGTGCCTTTTCCCTCCCCACCCTTAGGAGGGTCTACATAGGTAATATAGACTCCAGCCAGGTTTTCCCGAACTAAATTGGACTCCTATCAGGGGGAAGGAGTCACCTGCATCAGTTTTCCCTGAGGGTGAGACCCAGCAGGTTAAAAGACTTTCCTGTGAAGTCTCTGGGCCCTGTTTTTCTTATCCTGCCCAGTATATGGCACTTGTTTGCCTGTGGGTCCCACCAGCAAAAGATGTGGCAGCACTTTTAACTTTGGAAGGCTCTCCCTGCTGGGGGCATGGTGGAGACAGAGGAGAGGTTGTAGGCTGGTTTTAATGGCTTCAAATTGCCAAGCCCTGGGGTGTGAATTCCTTGAGAGAGGGATTCCACCTGAGTTGGTCTTCGCCCCTCCCCTGGGGAAGGCACAGGCGGGAGAGAGCCCTGAAAGCAGTCCGTTTCTGCCTATGCCTGGGGCAGTTGCAGCCTGAGTAGTCCTGCCGCTGAATCCAGAGGCAGCCAAGCCTCCGTACAGACTGCCACAAAAACCTCCATCTCGTCCCCTTTCCTCTTTTTCGGTTAGCCCAATAAGCAACCTCCGCCTTGACCAGGTTGGCCTGATTGGGAGCCTATTTTTAGTAGTCAGAATTTGTTAATTAATGCCACAATTGGTGCTTGGTTGGACTCAGTCCCTGCTACTGTTAGAGTGTCTTTCGTTTCCCTCTGGGAAGCTGCCTGTGGGGGAGGGGCGCCAGGTGCCGGCCGCCGTGGCTTGGGGAACTCACAGTTCCGGGTGGGGGGGGGGCTCGCAGTTGGTCCAGCTGGTCCAGAATGGGGTACGCTGTGTGTTCGGTCACTGTTGTGGCTCCAGGAGCTGTTCTGTACTGTTTTTGGTTATTTAGTAGTTGTTCTGGAGGATGAACTAAAATGTGCACCTTGCTAAGCCGCCATATTGGCCCCCTCTCAGTACCTTTACTTTTCTTCCCTTGGATACTATGCCCCTGACCTCAGCCTAAATAGCAGACAAGATAAAGGGCATTGTGATAACCTGAAAATGATATCCAATTATCTTTTAAAAAATGTGCATTACCTAGATTTTTTCTCAAATATCTAGTTATTATCGATCATGCATTTATATGTATAAATGAAGGGCTAAACTTTATGAATATAGGTTCCAGGCTTGGATCTCCCTCAAGGAATTGTTTTTGCTGAAGCCTTTCTCCTAAATGAAAAAAAAAAAGTCAGCTTTAGGTAGTTCAGAATGTGTCAGTAAGGGAAGCTTGCTTTTACAGCATTTGGGAAGGGAGCTGATATCCAGGTAAGGACCCCACAATTGCTAAGTAGATAAAGACTTTATTCTATGGCTAAATGCTTTCCATATCTATCAGTCCTGGTTGGAGTTACTTTTCTTTTCCAATTTTATACTTATTGTGGAATTCTTTCCAGCTCTAACACCCAAACTCTAGCCCTCTGTCATTATTCTATTAGGTTAAAGAGTGGTTTTCACTGCTTTATCCTAGAGGCAAATACCAAGATATTTAGAGGTGATGCTTTCATACTCTGATTCATCCTCTCCTTCTCCCATGGCCCATCCATGGTTTTTGTTTGTTTTGTTTTTGGTTAGAGAAGTTGTGGGTTTACAGAACAATCATATTTAAAATAAGGATTCCTGTATACCACCCTATAATACCTTGCATTGGTTTCATACATTTGTTACAATTGATAAAAGCACATTTTTGTAATTGTACTATTAACTATAGTCCATGGTTTAACATAGGTTTAAAATGGTTTAACATGTCTGTGTTATGCAGTTGCATGGATTTTCTTAAAACTTTATTCTAGTACCATATACACAACTTAAAATTTCTCCTTTTAACTACATTTACACATATAATTCAGTGTTGTTAATTATGTTCACAATGATATGCTACTGTCACTACCATCCCTTACTGAGAATTTTTCATCACCCCAAATAGAAACTCTCTGTTTTAAGCCTTAACTTCCTATTCCCTACCCCTTCCTTGTTCCCTGGTAAACTGTATTCTAGAGTCTGACTCTATGAATTTGCTTATTCTAATTATTTATATCAGTGATGTCATACAGCATTAGTCTTTTGTGCTTACTTTATTTCACTCAACATGATGTCTTCCAAGGTTAATCCATGTTGTTGTATATATCAGAACTTCAATCCTTTTGATTACTGAATAATATTCCATTGTAAGGATATGCCATATTTCTTTTATCCATTAATCAATTCTTTTGGGTATATACTTAGAAGTGGGATTGTCAGGTTATATGGTAATTCTCTACTCAACTTTCTAAGGCTTGCCAAACTGTCTTCCACAGTGGCTGCACCATTTTACATGACAACCAGCAATAAGTAAGTATTTTTATTTTTCTACATCCTTTCCAACACTTGTAATTTTCTGTTTTTCTAATAGTAGCCATTCTAATGGCTAATGAAATGGTAAGTCATTGTGGTTTTCATTTTTATTTCTCTTATGGCTAAAGATGTTGAGCAAATTTTAATATACTTTTTAGCCATTTGTATAGGTTCTTTGGAGAGATGTCAATTCAAGTCTTTTGCCCATTTTTAACTGGGTCGTATGTTAGGGTTCTCTAGGGAAATAGGACCAAAAAGAGATATCTGTAAATAGTATGAGATTTTATAAATCATGCAATTGTGGGGATGCACGAATTCAAGTTCCACAGGACATGCTATAAGTTGGCACTCCAATGAAGGTCTTCAATGAATTCCCCAGGAGAGGATTGCCTGAAGTAGAGATGGAAGTTCTCTCTTATGACTGCTGAAGTAGGAACCTCCTTAAAAGCCTTCAACTGATTAGATTAAATATATCTCATTGCACAAGATACTCCCCTTAGTCGATTGGAGGTGTAATCAGCCATAGATGCAATGAACATACTGATGATTTAAGTTCACAAAATGTTCTCACAGCAACAGATAGACCCATGCTTGCTTGACCAGACAACTGGCACTATCACCTGGCAGTTGAACCTAACTATCACAAGTTGTCTTTTTGGTGTGGAGCTGAAGGATTTCTTTATGTGTTCTGGATATAAAAACCTTAATGGATATGTGGTTTTCAAATATTTTCTTCTATTGTGTAGGCTGTCATTTTACTTTCCTGGTGAAGTCTGTTGAGGCACAAAGGTTTTTAATTTGGTTGAAGCCCAGCATCTATTTTTCTTTTGTGGCTTTTGCTTTGGGGATGAAGTTTAAGAAATCATTGGCTCACATAAGTTCACGAAGGTGCTTCCTATGTTTTCTTCTAGGAGTCTTATAGTTTTGAATCTAACATTTAGGTCTTTGTTCCATTTTGAGTTTATTTTTGTGTATGGTATGAGTTAGGAGTCCACCTTCATTCCCTTGTAAATGGAGACCCAGTTTTTCCAGTACCATTCATTGAAGACACTATTCTTTCCCAAATAAGTGAACTTGCTCCCTTGTGAAAAATTAGTTGGCCATAAATATCAGGGCTGACTTCTGAGCTCTCAATTGGATTCCAGTGGTTTATTTGTCTGTCCTTATGCCAGTACCATGCTGTATTGATTACTGTGGCTTTGGCTTTGTAATAAGTTTTAAGATCAGAAAGTGAGAGTACTCCAACTTTGTTCTTTGCTATTAAAATGGCTTTGGCTATTTGGTACCCCTTCCCCCTCCATATATATATATATATTTCCTCCATATATATTTGATTATTGGCTATTCCATTTCTGCAAAGGTGGTTGTTGGAATTTTGATTGGAATCGCATGGAATCTGTAAATCACTTTGCATAGAAATAATATCTTAACAGTATTTAGACCTTCAATATGAACTTAGAATGTCCTTCCATTTTCTTAGGCCTTTAATGATTTATTTTAGCAATGTTTTGTAGTTTTCTGTGCACAAGTCCTTTCTATCCTTTGTTAGATTTATCCCTAGATATTTGTTTCTTTTAGTTGCTGTTGGGAGTGGATTTTTCCCCCTGATTTCTTCCTCTGATTGTTCATTGCTTATGTATACTATTTCATGCCTAATTTCTCTGGCAAGAACTTCCAGTACAATATTGAATACCAGTGATGACAGTGGTCATCATTCTCTGTTCCTGACCTTAGAGAGAAAGCTTTTAGTCTTTCACCATTATGTAGGATGTTAACTGTAGACTTTTCATATATTACCTTTACTGAGTTGAGGAAGTTTCCATGTATTCTTAATGTTCTAATTGTTTTTATCACAAAGGGGTGTTGGATTTTGTCAATTGAGTTTTCTCCAATTGAGATGATCATGTATTTTTTTCCTTCATTGTTTTAATATGGTGTATTTCATTAACAGATTTTCTTATGTTTGAATGACCCTTATCTACCTGGGGTAAATCCACACTGATCTTGGTATATAATTCTTTATTGTGCTGTTTGATTTGGTTTTCTAGTATTTTGTTGAGGATTTTTGCATCTATATTTGAGAGATATTGGTCAGTACTTTTCTTGTATTATCTTTGTATGGCTTTGGTGTAAGGGTGATATTGACTTGTAGAATGAATTGGGAAGTATTTGCTCCTCTTCAATTTTTTGCAAGAGTTTGAACAAGAAGGTGTTAATTCTTGGAATATTTGATAAAATTCCCTTTGAAACCATCTGGTCTTGGGCTTTGTTGGGAGGTTTTTGTTTACTGATTCAATTTCTTTACTGGTTATTGGCTTGTAGAGGTCTTCTACTTCTTCTTGAGTCAAGGTAGGTAGTTTGCATGTTTCTAGGAATTTGTCCATTTCATCCAGGTTATATAACTTACTGGTGCACAGTTTTTCAGTGTCTGATTTGTTAGTTCTTTTTATTTTAGTGAGGTTGGTGATAAGGTGCCCCTTTTCATTTCTGATTTTTTTATATTTGTATCCTCTTTTTTTCCTTTGTTACTCTATCTAAAGGTTTGTCAATTTTATTGATCTTATCATAGAACCAAATTATGGTTTTGGCTCTCTCTATTCTTTTTTTATTCTCTATTTTATTTTATTCTCATTTCATTTATCTCCACTGTAATCTTTATCTCCTTCTGCTTGCTTTGGGTTTAGTTTGCTCTTCTTGTTATTTTTTCAGTTTGAGGTTAGGTCTCTGATTTGAAATCTTACTTCTTTTTTAATGTAAGCATATAGACATAATGCTACTGCACATTTATTAAACTATAGTATAGTGTAAACATAACTTTTATGTGCACTGGGAAGCCAAAAAAATCATGTGATTCTATTGTGATATTTGCTTTGCTGTATAGGCCTGGAACTGAACCTCCAATATCTCTGTGGTATGCCTGTATTTTGATTTTTTGTATTGTACCATATCGAGTCTCTTTTCATTTCTATCTGGATGTATTTTTACCTATTTTCCTTGTGGTTATCATGAAGTTAAAATTTAACATCTTAAGTATATAACAATCATATTTGATTTGATACCAACTTGACTTCCATAGCATATACTTAGACTATTCCTATTCCCCTCTCTCTCCCCACCTTTTTTCGTAATTGCTACCAATTATACCTTTGTACATCGTATGTCCAAAATCATGAATTAATCATTACTTTTATACATTTACACTTTAGCATTTGCAGGAAGTAGAAAGTAGAGTTACCTTATGAGAATCAATAGATTCTCATGGAAGTAGAAAGTAGAGTTACAGTATGAGAATCAATAGGACAATAGATTCTCATATTGTCCATTATACAATACAATAGTACCTGCATTTGTAATTGCCCCAATTTTTATATTTACCACAGGTCTTTATGTCTTTATGCTACTTTGATCCATGCCTTGTGTCCTTTCCTTTCAGTCTGAAGACCTCCCTTTAGCAATGCTTGTAGGACAGGTCTACAGTTGATGCATTCCCTCAGCTTTTGTTTATCTGGGAATGTCTTAATTTCTCTCTCATCTTTGAAAAGACATATTGCTGGATACAACATTCTTGTTTAGTAGTTTGTTTTTCCAGTACTTTAAGTATTTAACTATCTCCTTGGCTCTGTGATTTATGATAGGAAACTGGAAGTTAGTTTAATTGGGACTCTGTTCTATAGAACATTTTGCTTTTCTCTGCAGTTTTCAGAACTCTCTCCTTGTCCTTTGCATTTAACAGTTCACTCAATATGTGACGTGGCATATTTTCTTGAAGTTTATCCTGTTTGGTGTTTTCTGTGCTTCTTGGTTGTGCACATTCATGTCTTTTGCTAAGTTTGGGAAGTTTTATATCATTATTTATTTGAATGTTCCTTTAGCCCCTTTCTCTCTTCTTTTCTCCCTCTGGGGCTCCCACAGTTTATGCATTGGTATGCTTCATGGTATACCAGAGTCTAAGGCAATTTATGCTTTTTGTGATTCTTTTTTTTCTTCTCAGCTGGACCCATTTCAATCATCTTATCTTCAAATTTACTGGTTGTTTCTTATGCCCACTCCAGTCTCTTAATATCCTCCTGGAAAATTTTTCAATTTCAGTTTTTGTGTGTTTCATCTCCAGTTGTTTTGTTGAATTTTCCTTTGAAAAATTCTCTCTCTTTATTGAGATTCTCATATTGTCCATTATTTTCCTGATATCTATTAGTTCTTACTCAGTGTTTTCCTTTATCTCCTTGAGCATACTGAAGTTCATTTTCTAAAAGCCTTTGCCTATTATGTCCACAACCTGTTTTTCTCCATTGGAGATTTCTGGATTTTTATTCTCTTCCTTTGGATGGAGCACCATCTTCTGTTTCTTTGTCCTATAATCTTTTTTGGCACACTGTACATTTTACATTTTAATATTTGAAAAAGTTAACTCTGGGATTTATTCCCTGAAGTGCCTATTTTTTCAGCTTTTAAACAGATAGTATTGTGACAGATTTTCTTGCATTTCATTCCTCCTGTCATGAAGGCCCCCCAAGATGAATGCAAAGTACAGGGTACTTCTTTTTTCCTGGGCCTATGTTTTGTTCTGGGTTTGTGCTCACTAGTGACTTAAAAGTTCCCCTATGTTGCTGAGTTTGGATGTCCCCTCTACTTTCCAGGAGACAGACCTTCTCCTTCTCCTGCGTGTTCCGCTGCAGGACTTAATGCAGGTAAGCCTTTATCCAAGGCTGCCCCACTAATTTGTTTCTTACTCTCCATTCACTACCTCAAGTTGCTTTTTTTCGGAGGGCAAATTCTGGAAAGGAAGACATGCTGGAGAGGAGTTTCCCAAGTCAGTGTTTCCCACCAGTGACAAGGCCAGGAACCCACAAAAGAAGTACTTCTCAACTCCAAACACCCTTGGAGAGAGGGGATGAGGAAAAGGTCAAAAAGAGCACCAGGAGCTTCTTCCACAGCTCCCAAAGCTGCACTTTCTTGACCTTCCCAGCAAATGCAGATCCTTTTACCATCCTCCATAGTTCTGAGGAAGCACAATGTCCTTAAATCTCCTACACCATCTTTGCCCCTCACAGGTTAGAACGATGGCTTCCCTCAAAGCCAAGCCTTCACAATCTGAAGTCGCTATGAAAAAGCTGTGATTAGTGCCCTGCCTATGCCCACCCATTTCTTGAGGAAGTGGATTTTAATGTTCTTTTCTGGCACCAGCGAACTTAGCCAGGGACCAGACGCCAGCATGACCTGGTGTGAGAGTGGAGGATGGTTGCTGGTAACTGCCACGTGGAGAGAGCAATTTGCTGGTATTCACCACAATTTGCTGGCCTTTTCTTTTCCTCCTGCTTTTTCTTGGATGCTGTAGAGTATTTTAGTGGACTTTGGAGATTGGAAATAGTTCATTCAGGTAGTTCCTGTTTAATAGCTGATCTGAAAGAGGGCCTGATTCTTGGAGCTTCCTACTCTATCATCTTCCCGTAATGTCTCTGTCACTTAATTTTTTGAGTCTTGTTTTCTTCTTGACAAGATGGAATTATAATTCCATCACTTACTTTTTCCTATTCACACTTATTTTATATCTGTGCTAGATATAAAAGGAACATGTATGAATATATAAGGATAGGACTCAGTCTCTGCTTTTTAAGGGCTCAAACACTAAAGGGATTACTACATGCCTCGTATAACATGAAACTCAAAAGTCCAGTCATTGGCAAAAATTAATTCAACCTATATAGCTATTTGGCACAATTTTAGTGTTTCACCGCTGTGGTGTTTTATAATCACTTGGCAGTTTTAAGTGATAAAAATAGTGAAAGGGAAGATGTGCTATGAAAAGAAAACTTAGTTACTATTTATTTACTTGGAATTTTGACTTCTGATAGGACCATTTATTTGGGATATAAACTTGATCACAGAAATTAACCAACCATGTCTTTAGTAGAAAATTGTTATCTTGTCAAAAATTATATACATAATATATACACTTATCATGAGTCCTCAATTGGATTTCATATAGTTTTCTCAGAGTACAGTATAATACATAGTAATAAAAAATAATCGGGAACAGAAAAGACATTGATACAGCAGCAGATACTATCATGACTGACTGTGGAAACAGAAGAAATATAAATTGTTACTCTGCCAAAGGAGAAGGCTTCTAGGGGCACCTCCATATTACCTACTGTGTTTAATGATAACTGATGCTCAAATTAAGGGTGTTCAAATCAAGAAAAGATGGAACAAAGAACAGCATTTTCTGTTTAGGAAGGCAGAATATTGATGAAGGTATTTTTCCCTCTTCTTTTTTTAATTAGAGAAGTTGTAGGTTTATAAAAAATCATACAGAAAGCACAGAGTTCCCACATACTCTCCACTCCTCACACAGTTTCTCCTATTAATATTTTCCATTAGTATAGTATTTTTGTTACAATTGATGAAACAAAATTATTATATTATACTATTGAATGTGGTCCATAGTTTTACTCTTTGTGTTGTATAGTTCTATGGTTTTCTAAAATTTGTATCCTGATAGCCACATCCAACCTAAATTTTCCCATTTTATTCACTTTCAAATATATAATTCAGTGCTGTTAATTGCTCTTACAATGTTGTGCTACCATCACCACCATGTATTACCAAAATATTTCTGTTATTCCAAGTAGGAATCCTGTACATTCTAAACTTTAACTTTCCCTTCCCTATCCTCATCCTATCCCCTGGTAACCTATATTCTATTTTCTGACTCCAAGTTTTCATATTTTAATTGTTTTATATCAGTAAGATTATATATTATTTGTTGTCTTTTTGTCTGACTTCACTCAACATGATGTCTTCAAGGTTCATCCATGTTATAGCATGCATTAGAGCTTCATTCTTTTTTGTGACTGAATAATATTCCATGGTATGTATATACCACATTTTATTTATCCATTCTTTGGTTGATGGACTCTTGGGTGCTTCCATGATAAACTTGCCTTTTAAAATGGTTTGTAATCAGAATGATTAGACTAACATCTTGCCTAAATGAGTAACCATCAGTTAACTAGACATCCTGTTTTTGTGCAATACCACATCCCCTAAGGGTTTTGGATCAATGAGGCATTGCTATTATTAATATATGGAATTAGAATCAGGTAACTGTATTACTTTAAGAAAAATTACAACTTTCTGACTTTCCTTGAAAGAACATTATGATATCTAAGTTTCTATCTTTTTATGATTTACCAACACTGATCAGCCAGCATCATTTTCTCAGCCAGGCTATGTTTGAAAAACATTCGACAGTTGATGAACCCTGGGTTGTCCCTTTGCTATATAGTTCTGAGAACTGTTTCTTAGCAATATTTAGATTTACCTAGAAAAGGCTTCCAGACACATTGCCCTTTCGATGTGGGAATGCTGAGCCTAACTAGTATTGACATCATGCCATTTCTTTTGCTTTTCTTTGGAGGCTTTCATTAATTCTTCATGCCACTAAAAACCTAAATAAACCCCCACATTCTACATTTTATACTTGGAGAAATTGGACAATTATTTCCAGAGTTCTCATAATTCACATTTGTGAGAAAAAGCATGTAGCTTGGTGAAATTAGATAGAGTGAAAATGAATAGAAGTTTTAAAATTTAATTGTGTTATAGAGATAGTCAAGATAAACCATGTACTTCAGAGGCAGACAGACATATTTGCTCAGAGAATACATAACACCTTAAATTTTAACCTCACGTCAACTACAAAATAAAGACAATCAAATTGAAAAGACAGATTGTTTCTTTTGTACAAATTCAGGGTACTCATGGGAAAAAAAGAAATAAGAGAAAAAGATTTAAAACCTCTTACTGGCCATTTTCTTCTAAATGCACCAAGCCTTAAGGAAAGAAAACCAAAACAAAACAGGATCTGAGATCTCTGATTTATGATTTTATAATTCTACAAATCAAAAGCCTTTATTCAGAAATTGACTGATGTTTCTTAATTATATAATTACGTGGAAAGATTTCTTAAGTTAGTTAATAGTGATGTCTACTATTTTAATATATGTATAGTTAGCCATATGTCTTTGTGAGTCATTTATCCATAAATATTATCCCTTCTATTAGTCTGATTACTCATTCTTCATTCTCTTCACCAGTGTTATTTTATCTTCCTCTAAATGGAAATATTCCACAAGGTTTAGCTCTAAGTCATCTTCTCTTTTCATGCTGTGCAATGAAAACCTCATTAACTGAAATGTATTGCAACTCTCCCCTCTTTATGGGAAAGGTTCAAACCTATGCTCATATATCCATATCCATACACGCATATATTAAAATATCCATATACACATAAATGTATGTGTATGTGTAAATATACATATATATATTTTGCATGGGCAGACTCCAGGAATCATATATTTTTTACTGAAGCTTTAGTCAAGCTTCTCTTAGTTTTCTATGCCACAGCATCCTAGAAATGGAAGGGCTCTTAGGGATTGTACCAGTTTGAAAGGATTTATGTCCCTGAGAAAAGCCATGCTTTAATCCTAATCAATCTTGTGAGAGCAATAGTTTCTTCTAATCCCTATTCAGTACTATAGGTTGGAGACTTGATTAGGTTATCTCCACAGAGATGTGACTCAATCAATTGTGGATATTAAACTTGATTAGATGGAGACCTGTCTCCACCCATTCTATGTAGGCCTTGATTAGTTTACTGGAATCCTATAAAAGAGGAGACATTTTGGAGAGAGTCACTTTTGAGAATGAGGAGACAGCCGTGGAACCATGACACAATGATGAGAAACCATGGAGTCCAACAGCCAGCGACCTTTGGAGATGGAGATGGGAGGCCTGCCGGGAGCTGCATGAAGCAAGAGGTCTGTAGAGAAAGTTAGTAGATGTCACCCTGTTGACCATGTGCCTTTACAGTGGAGAGAGAAACCCTGAACTTCAGCAGCCTTCTTGAACCAAGGTATCTTTCCCTTGAGGCCTTAGATCATACATTTCTATAGACTTGCTTTTGGACATTTCCATAGCCTTAGAACTGTAAACTAGCAACTTATTAAATTCCCCCTTTTGAAAGCCATTCCAGTTCTGGTATACTGCATTCCAGCACCTAGCAAACTAGAACAGGGGTCTAATGGAAAGTTCTCCCAAAGGAAACTTCCCCACCCCACTGAGAGGTTGTAAAGTAAATTCTTCTTGAACTCCTCCAGTGTCAGAACTTTTTAGCAAATAGGTACAGGTTAGAATCTCAGTTCATCAGTTACAAACTCCAGACTTAGTTTTCCTTAACCTTAGTTTACTCTTATGCAATGAGGATAGTAACAATACTTACCTTACAGGTTCATGGGAAAGACCTATCCTGTTTTAAGACATCAATAAATATTAAATATTAGCTATTATATCTTCTTTGTAGTTCTCATGGCTTACAATTTGTACTCCATTTACTCTTTTGTGGATTATTCTTATCTTCCTTTTAGATTTCTTAAAGGTAGAAACTATGCTATTCATGTTTTAACCCAACAAACCAGGGTTCCTCAAGAGCAAATGCACTGACAAGCACTAAACTGTAACAAAATTTATTCTAGTCTTCAGCCAAATGAGAAAAATAAAGTAAACAATGTTAAAGTTTTCTTAAATTTAAAGATTCTAGAATTTAAAAGTCTACAATTTATTTTGAGACAATGTTCTTTTTAAATTTCTTATTGTTAAAATATCTTTTATTTTAAGCATGAAATGATATTGATATTAGATGGTTGCTGCTTTCAAATTTTTCAAATTATTTACTTAGAAAAATAATCAGGTGGCAATCTTTTGTCATTCCCCATCATTAAATCCATTATTTGGTTTATAAAATTCAGGATGGTACATCATGGCACCTTACATGTAGTTGGCTTTCAATGTCTGTAGGTGTCTAGGTTTCTTGATGCTTACTTTGTGGTCATTTTGTTTCTTCTATTGCCCTAACTAGAGGTCTTGATGGAAATATAAAGGAATTGAAACAAAAAAAAAGACAATTTAAGAATGTCTAAAATTAGAGTCTAATGGATTTTAGAGACTGGATTAAAAATTTAGGCATGAGAATAGAAAAACCAAAGTGGCTAATAAACTGAAATTCAGGGTCTCTCTCTACTGTAATAAACTTATTTTGGAATTATATGTGTAATTCAATTTCATACTAATCATTGCTCTTCATTAACAAAACTACTTGAATTGTAGCTAGCAACACATTTAAAAGCAGTGGATAAAAATATTACAGTGATCACATTTCTGTGGGAAGATAAAAATTGCTTCAGGAGAAATGCCAAAGTATTAAAAATAATTTTAAAAGTTGGTGAAAGTATAAAAGTAAATTAATAATTTTTATGCAAGATTTAAAATAAATTTTTAAAAAAGCTTATAGAAATGAGATATTAGAGGGGTTTAGTACCTTTGAGAAGTATGATGTGAAGTTTCTTTGTCTGTTTTTATTATTATCAAATTAAGGAAAAAAAGTCTAAAATTGATCTAGTCTTGAGGCACTAAAAACTAATTATGGCACTGCCTGCTTGACTTTGGGTTAGAACAAAATGCTGTTTATGAGGTTTATTCTCACTGAAAAAATGAGAAAAAATTAAGTTTTATCTGTCAAATAATATTTTATTAAGACAGAATAAATTTTTTAAATAAAAATTTTAAATGTTGGCTTTTTTCTTATGGTTTAACTTACCAAAGACCCTGGTGACAGCTAACTCTTAAAGAGTTAACATCATTGTGTAAGTGCCAATCATTTTCCTTGACACTTCTGATTTCCTTAAAAAGTTACCATTTGAAAACCAATGTACATAAAATGTTGACTTTTCAAAAGGTGTCAAGTCACTAAGGTAATAGAAAAATATATATTTGGTTTTTTTTTTTTTTTTTTGGGTGTACAGTCTGGGAATTGAAACTGAGTCTCATGCATGGAAGGTGAGAACTCTACCACTGAACCACCCATGCACCCAGAAATACATATTTGAATGCCTCCTTGGATCAGGTACTGTTTAAGCCATGAGAGCTTCAGTGGTGGTCGATATTAGTAAAGAAACTCAGGCAGATCTTTTGAGTTGCATAAAAATTATCTTTTGTTCCTTGAAACTTTGCATCTGTCTCCAGTCCTGTAATAGCCTTGGAATGATTATATTTTCTATGGTAATTAGTACCATATTTGAAAATTTGGCCCCAAAGTCAAGACTTTTTTAAAAAACATAAAGCTCATGTTTGTTCCCTCTCCATCTCTTTTCCTTTCTCTCCCTTCCTTCTTTACTTTTTTATATTTCCCATGAGAATGTGCAAAACCACTTTCTCCCAGAATGACACTCTAATTTTTACTTGTCAAAGGAGGAACTAAACCTTCAAGTGTATTTATTAATATACAATAGAAATATTATTTCCTTAAATCAACACCATTGATTTTTTTTTAATGTGGAAATGAAAATAAAAATCTTTTATCCTCATTCCAGTGAAAAACATCTAAAAAACTCCTAGGCCTACATATTAGTACACAAATTGTCGATTTCAGAGCAGTTATTTTCCTCATTCTGGAGGCATACTATTTTGAATTATTGTCTCAGGCTAAACCAATAATACCTGAAATCAGGTAATCCTCAAAGTAAAACTAACTGAAATGGGTGTTTCAAAGAAAATAAGGTCATAATGGATTCAGTCAGATATTTAGTATTTTGATAAATAGTCATACTTAATTAAAACTATAAAATCTGATGTGTCTGACAGTACATAATTTTCATACCTTTGTGAGAAAAGTAGTTTTCCAGTTTTTCTGACTTTTGCCTGGTTGATAACCATCAAATACTGGATGTTTGTATTACATAAAGACATAAAAGCTCAATAATTCTTGACATGTTTATTCTGTTTCTTTCTTTGAGAACTGCTTTTTGGGTGTGTGTATGAGAGGATTCACCATGCTACGGTTTTACTGTTTGTGTTACAAATGCTAAGATATTTTCAAGTCCTGACTCAGTATCTTTTCAGTTAGGTGCTTACGTTTTTTTTTAACATGGGCAGGCACCGGGAATCAAACCCGGGTCCTCAGGCATGGCAGGCAAGCATTCTTGCCTGCTGAGCCACCGTGGCCCGCCCTGCTTAAGTTTTTTTAGTTGATGTTTCTCTTTCCTTTTTCTGCCCTGATATGGAAACAACTTTTAAAATCTGTAATCAAAAGTAAACTGTTTCCTTGAGCTCAAGTGACATACTAACTTTTTTTTATGAGATTTTATGTTGTTATATGTTTTATGATATTTGATATTATTTACTGCTAAAATATTTTCTCTTAAAAATAATGTAACTTTTTTACTAAAATCAGTGATATTCACAACCACAGGCAAAATCAGGTGCCATATTAGTTTATATGATGAAACCCTGTATTTACTTTGCTTAAAACTGATAAAACGTATTTGATATTTTACATAGCAATTCTAGACATTGTTTAAAAAACAGTCTAAAGCAAGGTTTAGATAAAAACATATTCTTTATGTAAAAAATCAAGAATATAATCAATTTCATTTTGTTTTTTCTATCAGACTGTTATTTTTCTTTTACTTCTGTTCAAATAAAATTTCAAAAGTGAAAAGCCAATTCTTCTACTTTTATTCCTATGTTTCCTTACTAAGCGACAAAAGACTGTCTTCTCAAATCCATAGTAGCTGTATAGACGTCAGAAAATTGGGGGATGAAGTAGGAGTAGTTTTGAATGTCATTTACTGATTGTTACTCAGGTCATTGTTCCCTTTCAGAAAGTACTGGAAAAGTGAATCAGTGGTAAGCACCTAAAGGTGACTTGGCTTTTCCTAACCCTTGGAACTTCCTCCTTTTCTCAACATTACTGAATGTAAAGTAGAATTCATTAATGGAGTTTTCTCCACCCAGCAGTCTTCATGATCTTCATTAAAATTCTTTCTTGAAGTTTTGGTAGTTTTGAAAATAACTGCCAAAGGAGACATACGTTCTTAGATCTACAAAGCTCCTTTAGAGTAAGGAAACAGACAAACGAAGATTGTAATGGTACTGATTCTAGCTTCAGAAATTTGTTAGCTTCAGAAGACACTAAGGTAACCACAAAAAAATAATTGTATGCAAAAGATATTATCAGATGTTCTGGCTGCCTTTCCATTCCCCAGAGGAGCAATCTATGGTTCATGGCATAGGACTTATTTTAGTCTTGTTTTGGAGATAGAAATGGACATGTTAAGTTAGAGGAGAGATTTGTGGTTTTAGTATTCCAAACTCAGTGCTGTTAATGAAAGAGCAAGGCTCATTTCCTCTTGAGTTTTAAAAATTGTGAATTATGTAATTGCAGTTGAACGATTTTGAAATTACTTTTTCTTCTTTTCTGCTAACTCTATTTATACCCAATGAACAGAAATGGTTTTCTCATGCAAAGAAATTCTTGCTAACAGTAGTTCTGCAAATGTGGGATTTGTATCATATATTTCAATTCCATATAATAACAGAATGATTTTGATCAACCCATGCATTTGCCACAGTGTTGATAATTTGGAGTAATCTTGAAAAATAATTATCCAGTAGGGAACTTACCATGATTGTGGGGGCATTAATACATTTTCCAGAGCACCTTCATACATAGCAACATGATATGTTATAATACCTTTTTATGCTGATAAAATTAACTGATACTTTCTGCAGAAATCCTGGAAAATACTGAAAAGGGTAAAAAGAAATTAAAAACTACCCCAAATACCACATTCCCGATAGATGTCTGTTAACCTTTAAAAAGTATTTAATTTTTTGGTGCATATCTGAAGAGTTAAAAAAAAATCTAGTTATTTTTATGGTAGTTTTCATTCTATTACTTAACATTACATCTTGAAGATTTCTCTTTTAAGTGTTCTTCAAAACTGTGATTTTAATGATTGCTTTATATTCCATTTTATGGTGGACCATAATTTATTTAGCTATTTCCATATTATTGGATATCTAGTTCATTTATATATTTTTTACCTTTATATAACAATCCCCCACATTTTAAACTTTTATTTGATTATTTGCTTAGGGTTTTAAGAAGTGAGATAATTGATTGAAAAAGTATAAACATTTTAAAGACTTTGATTAATGGAATCAATCTATCCTTCAGAGAAGCTATACCAATTAATTTTAGCATATTTTGACACTGCTTCTTTTGTAACATCACAGTGTTTTACCCTGTAATATAGAGTATTACATTTTTTCAAGATGAAAATGTATTTATTAGCCATTTGTGTTGAACTATAATCAGTTATTTCCTTCTGGTTGTTCTAATAAACAAGAAACTAAAAAGAAATATCTATATAATGAGTCAGTCATCATAATTATTTGTTAAAATCCTACCTTCTCAATTACAACTCTTCCTTCTCATTTGATTAACCTCTCAATCTTCAATGATATCTGAACAATAACCATTCTAACTTCGTCATGCTGAAAAGTGGTGTTGACATTATGGCATAGAGGAATGAAACTGGTTGATATTCTTTCTCCTTCATTTTTAATAATTATTTATTTTTATTGATATATATTATATAATCATATACCATGTAATCATCTAAAGTGTATAATCAATGGTTCACAATATCATCACGTAACTGTGCATTTATCATAACAATTAACTTTTTTTTCTTGTTAGTGAAAAATAACATATATACAAAAAGCAATGAATTTCAAAACACATTGCAACAATTAGTTGTATAAGAGATTTCAGAGTTTGGTATGGGTTACAATTCCACAATTTTAGGTTTTTGCTTCTAGCTGTTCTAAGATATTGGCAACTAAAAGAAATGTCAATATAATGATTCAGTAATAATACTCATTTGTTAAACCCTAACTTCTCTGTATAACTCTACCATCCCCTTGATCTTTCTCCTACTCTTTTTGGATATATGGGCTAGGCCCATTCTAACTTTTTCATGTTGGAAGTCACTGTTGATAAAATGGTGTATGGGAATGGAACTAGTTGATGTTCTGGGAGAGGCTGGCGCCTCTACATGTCAGGACTTCTCTGGTCCAGAGACCCATTTGGAAGCTGTAGGTTTCTGGAAATTTACCCTAGTGCATGAAACCTTTGCAGAAGCTTATATAACAAATGCTCTAGGTGTTCTTTAGAATTGGCAGGAAT
>PVIY010045288.1:0-19187 GCA_004026745.1 Myrmecophaga tridactyla | reverse complement strand
CCTGCTGAGGGCATGGTGGAGACAGAGGAGAGGTTGTAGGCTGGTTTTAATGGCTTCAATTTGCCAAGCCCTGGGGTCTGAGTTCCTTGAGAGAGGGATTCCACCTAAGTTGGGCTTTACCCCTCCCCTGGGGAAGGCACAGGTGGGAGATAGCCCTGAAAGCAGTCTGTTTCTGCCTATGCGTGGGGCAATTGCAGCCCGAGTAGTCCCGCCACTGAATCCAGAGGCAGCCAAGCCTCTGTAGAAAGAGCCACGAAAACCCCCGTTTTGTCCCCTTTCCTCTTTTTCGGTTAGCCCAATAAGCGACCTCTGACTTGACCAGTTTCGTGTGAGCTGGGGGCCTATTTTTAGTAGTCAGAATTTGTTTATTAATGCCACAATTGGTGTTTGGTTGGACTCAGTCCCTGCTACTGTTAGTCTCTTTTCTTTCCCTCTGAGAAGCCGACTATGGGGGAGGGGCGCCGGGCGCCTGCTGCTGCGGCTTGGGGAACTCACGATTCTGGAGACTCGCAGTCAGCCCAGCTGGTCCAGACTTGGGTACGCTGTGTGTCCGGTCACTATCGTGGTTCCGGGAGCTGTTCTGTACTGTTTCTGGTTATCTAGTAGTTGTTCTGGAGGATGAACTAAAACGCACACATTGCTAAGCTGCCATCTTGGCACCCCCACCCCCAATTTTCCTTCATTTTACCTTTACTCATAGTCTTCCTTTCTACACTCTTCTCCACACCTCTCTCTTTTGTCTTTTCATATCTGTCTCTAGTGCTCTGTTTAGTAATTCTTGCAGAGCTGGTCTCTTGGTCACAAATTCTCTCAGTGATTTTTTTGTCTGAAAATGTTTTAATTTCTCCCTCATTTTTGAAGGAAAATTTTGCTGGATATAGAAATCTTGGTTGGCAGTTTTTCTCTTTTAATAATTTAAATATATCATCCCACTGTCTTCTTGCCTCCATGTTTCTGCTGAGAGAGCTACACATAGTCTTATTGGGCTTCCCTTGTACATGATGGTTTGCTTTTCTCTTGCTGCTTTCAAGATTCTCTCTTTCTCTTTGACCTCTGACATTCTGATTAGCAAATGTCTTGGAGTACGTCTATTTGGATCTATTCTCTTTGGGGTACGCTGCACTTCTTGGATCTGTAATTTTTAGTCTTTCATAAGAGTTGGGAAATTTTCAGTGATAATTTTCTGCCTTAGTTTTTCTCCTCCTTTTCCCTTCTCTTCTCCTTCTGGGACACCCACAACACGTATATTCGTGCGCTTCATATTGTCTTTCAGTTCCCTGAGTCCCTGCTCAAATTTTACCATTTTTTCCCCTATATTTTCTTTTTCTTGCCGGATTTCAGATATTCCATCCTCCAGTTCAGAAATCCTATGTTCTGTCTCTTGAAATCTACCATTGTAGGTTTCCATTGTTTTTTTCATTTCTTCTACCATGCCTTTCATTCCCGTAAGTTCTGTGATTTGTTTTTTCAGACTTTCAATTTCTTCTTTTTGTTCATTCCTTGCCTTCTTTATATCCTCCCTCAATTCATTGATTTGGTTCTTGATGAGGTTTTCCATGTCTGTTCATATACTCTGAATTAAATGTTTCAGCTTCTGTATCTCACTTGAATTGTTGGTTTGTTCCTTTGACTGGGCCATATCTTCAATTTTCCTAGTGTGATTTGTTATTTTTTGCTGGTGTCTAGGCATTCAATTACCTTAATTAGTTTATTCTGGAGACTGCTTTCACTTCTTTTATCTAGGGTTTTCTTGCTGGATGAATTTGTTGTCTATCTGTTCTTTGACATTCCGTTTAGCTTTATCCGGACTTCTAGCTTAAGTTTTGTTTAACAGAGGAGAATTTTTCAGTTCTTGCTTTCTTGTTTCTTGCCCTGCTTGTATGGTGCCTTTTCCCCCACACTTAGGAGCGTCTACTTAGGTATTATAGACCACAGCCGGATTTTCACAGACCAAACTGGCCCCCTATCAGGAGGAAAGAGTCAACTGCGTCAGTTTTCCCTGAGGGTGAGAACCAGCAGGTTGAAAGACTTTCCTGTGAAGTCTCTGGATTCTGTTTTTCTTATCCTGCACAGTATGTGGTGCTTGTCTGCCTGCAGGTCCCACCAGCATAAGAAGATGCGGTACCTTTAACGTTGGCTGGGGGCATGGTGGAGACAGAGAAGAGGTTGTAGGCTGGTTTTAATGGTTTTAATGGTTTTACCAAGCCCTGGTGTCTGAATTCCTTGAGAGAGGGATTCTACTTGAGTTGGGCTTCACCCCTCCCCTGGGGAAGGCACAGGCTCCAGACAAGCCCTCAAACGAGCTTGTTTCTGCCTATGCCTGGGACAGTTGCAGCCTGAGGAGCCCTGCCACTGTATCCAAAGGCAGTTAAGCCTTTGTAGAAACACAGCCACAAAAACCTGTTTCCTTCTTTTTTCCCCTTTTTCCGTCAGCCCTGCCCCCTTGGCCCCGGGGCAAAAATGAACGACCTCCGCTTTGACCATGTTCACTTGAGCTGGGGGCCTATTTTTAGTAGTCAGAATTAGTTAATTAATTCCACAATTGGCATTTGGTTGGGCTCAGCCCCTGCTGCTGGTAAAGTCTCTTTCCTTTCCCCTCTGGGAAGCAGCCTGTGGGGGACGGGCCCCGGCTGCCGTGGCTTGGGGAACTCACGGTTCTGGGGGGGCTTGTAGCTGGTTCAGCTGGTCCAGATTGGGGTACGCTGTGTGTCCAGTCACTGATGTGGCCCCAGGAGCTGTTCTGTACCGTGTCTGGTTATTTAGTAGTTGTTCTGGAGGACGAAGAAGAGGTCCGAGCTCTCTAGCAATCTGCGAGCAACTTGAGGGTAAGCAAGGCCCGAATCGGTTCCAGTTTTGTGCTCCCTGGCACCCAGGGCATCGTAGGCATCAATAAATGGATGAGTACAATAGTACGAGTACACTCAATTCTTCCACCAAATACCAGAGAGTCTGCCTCATTAGGGTGATTTCCGGTGCCCTGCAGAAGGCAGTGGAGTGCTGAAGAGCATGGCGCTTGGCCAGCCAGGGACAACAAGCGAGAAGGGGCAGAGAGCTGAGGGCGCGGAGTCCGGGTTGAGATCCACGCCCGGGCCGGGCCACTCCTTTCTTTTTTTTTTTTTTTTTAATTAACCCTCCTTCTCACCCAGAGGCAGATAATACAATAATTATTGAATTTTTGGAATTAAAAAATTAACTTTTCTTCTCCCCTCCTCCCCACAGCCCCCTATATATAGGAGGAAAATATTTGGGAGTAGTGGAGACAAAGTGAGAGAGATCAACTTGGTGAACTCAAAAATAATTCAATGAGATTATATTCATAAAAAGACAGAAATGTCAATTACATAAAGAAGCAGTTTGTGATCAGTAAAACACAGAGATTTGCATAAATTACCTTGCTCCTAACTGATTACCAACATATTTCTGGCTACAAGAACTTAAATGAAAGTACTTATGTTAATGCATTCATGGATCATTTAATTTTTTTTCAAATGAAAAGATAACATTTATGTAAAACACTGGAGAAAGGAAGATACGAAAAGTGAAATGTGCTTGATAATAGCAATACTTCTTTTACTTTAAAGATTATAAGAAAAAAAGGTCTGCGATCCTACAGTATTAATTATTAAAGTGCCCTCTCCTGTTCTTCTCTGCTCTATTCCTCTTGATTTTGTTTTGAGAGGATATTGTCCCTTCTGACATGTCAAGAGCCATATAAAGAGAAAAGTCTGTGGTTTGCTCCCATTATCCCCTCCCAATTTACTTCACATGTACCTGCCATCTGGCAATAGTACAAATCATGAGTAAAGATAATTTTGATGGTTGGGGTATAATTAAAGAACTAGCAGGGCTTTATTTCTAATTTTTCCCCTATTTCTAATTTTTCTCATAATATCTGTATTAAGATAAAGGTAAGCTTAGATAATGGCTATTTCTATAAATAACATAAAGAAGTTTTCACAAATATGAGTAAAATAATGAAACTTATAATTATAGCATTTAGTCTTCGTTTTCAATTTGACTCTTTAGTTCATTTTTCTCTGGATTATATTGGCCTTCCACAGCTATTACTAAATTACTCTGCAGAAACAAACTGGTTAATTTCTGATAGAAAGCTACAATGCCTCGTGTTCCAGATTTGAATATTCTTTGTAAACCGTTGTTTGGATGGATTATAATACAGAAAATGCTACCAATGAAGTAGAAAACCCACTAGACGATAAGGCTGTGAACACCATGGCCACTCAAGAAGACAGTTCCATATATAAAGACCACACTCATTGAATATACTGCCAATGTCCCATTTTTATGCCTGTGACTCGACAAAGGGCACTTCATTCTGTAGAAGCAGTTTGGCTTTGAATTTGCAACTTTTTTTTTTTTTTTTTTTTATGGTTACCTTGCACATCCATTGCTGGCAATGGACTATGACTTTAGAACCTGACTCCTAGGTTAAGGGAGGTACACTGTGGTTTCTTTTTTACTTATATGGACAAACTAACTTGTAGTAGAAATATACTTTAATTCTGAAATGTGTCATTTTTAAACAAAATATTCTTAAAAGGAATACAGAACTGTGATCTATTAGTTTTAAATTAAAATGTTCTGTTTTTGTTAAAAATAACAATTACATGATATTCAAGATTCATGTTTTTAAATAATTGCCTTTTGACTTCACCTTTTGTCATCACTTTAGAATGGAAATTCTCATTTAAATCTAAAAGTTACCTTACTAGTCTTTTGCGTTATTAGGACAATATTACTAGAGTACTTATTTATCATATTTCAGATTCTCTGGTAGTCTTATTTTTATTTTAGCCATTTTATTGTGTATGTGTGGAATCTTTTTGTGGTTTTTATTTGTAAGTCCCTGAAGACTGATGAAGTAGAAAACCTCTTCATGTATTTATCAGTCCCCTGTATAACTTCCTTCAGGAAATATCTGTTCAAGTTTGTTCCCATTTAAAAAAAAAAAAGTATTTCTTTTTATTATTGAGTGGGAAGAAATCTTTTATGTAAACTGGATATAAGTCCTTTGTCAGATATATTTATTACTAATACATGTACATGGATTGGAAAATTCATTATTATTAAGATATCAATTCTCCCCTAACTCACCTATAGATTCAACACAATCCCAATCAAAATCCCAGCAGAATCCCAATCAAACTCCAAGGAGGGGTTTAGAAGAAACTGAAAAGCTGATTCTAAAATTTATATGGAAATGCAAAGGACCTACAAGAGCCAAAACAAGTCTGAAAAAGAGAAACAAAATTGAAAAGTTTCACCTCTTTACTAAGACTCACTAAAAATTAGTTATCAAAATGATATGGCATTTGCACAAGATAGAAAAACAGACCAACAGAACAAAATAGAGTTCAGAAAGAGACCCAAATTTACATGTTCAACTAATCCATGACAAAGTCACCAAAACATTCCAACAGGGAAGGGAAAGTTCAACAAATGGTGCTGAAACAAATGAAAATTCAGATGAGAGATAAAAAAGAACCTTAGACTTCTGGGAAAACGGCAGAGTAGGGTAGGCTGGATTCACCCCTGCTCCATAGAATTAAGATGGGGGATGGGGGGAAAAACGACCGAGACTGCAGTCCCACGGTGGGAGAGTGATCGAAGAATGTCTCCTATATTTTATAGGGAAGAGAGGTGGGGAGACTGGGATAGGATGAGCAGAGTGGGTTTGATCAGCCATGATCCCCACTAGGGGCAGATGGCAGCACGCGGGGAAGTGTGGATCCAAGGGTAATGGCTATCCCTCCATGCCAACCTGCCCCAGCTGATGTCTTGGGAAATCCCTTCACATAGCTCTGCAGCTGGCAGTACCCGTTGGGAGACAGGAGGCGTGCCTAGCCGTGCATTGCAAAAGCTGCACCCCTGGGTGCAAGGAGTAGTCATCCGGTCAGGCACCACAAACATTTGTCCCACGAACAGTAGGTCTGCTGGGTGCCAGGCGCCGCAATCAGCTGCTCCTCTAGGTGCTGTGACTGGCTCAGCTGCCCCACGCACTGCAGCCAGCTGCTGTAGTAGGGCAGGGGCGAGCCTGAGGGAAGGAGGTACCTCAGCATCGCCACTTGCTGGTGACAAGGGGTAAGTTCGCAGTCACACACAAAAAAGTTTTTTTTTGTTAAATATTTTTTCTATATTTAAAATAATTATTTTTATATTTCATTTTATTAATATACACTTTATATATTTATAATTTTAATTTACTTTTTATTATTTTTATTTTCTCACCCTTCCTTGGGGCACCAGTCTGAGTTTATTCCCTATTTATCGTGGGGTGGCACCATCTGACTTCAGGGCCTACTATTGCTGAGGTGTGGGTGTTTTTTTTAAAATATATTTTACATTTATATATACATTTTTTTGAGGGGGTACATGTGCCGGGAGTCAAGCCTGGCTCTCCCACATGGTGGGTGCACATTATGCCACTCAACTACATGTGCAACTCTGCCTAGCTTTTAATAGACCTTCATATAGAATTGCAACCTCTGCATGAGATTTGGGTCTTGGTTTGGTGGGGAATTACTGACAAACCAAGTAGGAAAATGGACTGTATTAGTTAGGGTTCTTTGGAGAAACAGAATCAACAGGAAATATTTGTAAATATAAAATTTATAAAAGTGTCTCATGTAACCACAGGAACATCGAGCCCAAAATCTGTAGGGCAGGCTGTGAAGCTGACGATTTTGATGGAGGGTCTGGATGAACTCCACAGGAGAGAGTTGCCGGCCGAAGCACGAAGAGAGCCTGTCTCTTCTGAATCCTACTTAAAAGGCTTCCAGTGATTAGCTTAAGCATTACTCATTGCAGAAGCACGCCCCTTGGCTGATTACAAATGGAATCAGCTGTGGATGCAGCCAACATGATCATGATTTAATTCTATGAAATGTCCTCATACAACAGACAGGTCAGCACTTGCCCGACCAGACAAACAGGTACCATCACTTGGTCAAGTTGACACATGAACCTGACCATGAAATGGATCTTCAATGCAAAACCAAGTAAATACAAGACTTTAGATGAGCAAAGGAAAGCAACTTACAAAATAACCTTATTAAGATAATCAAATGCCCCGAAAATAATAGAAAAGCACAATGCAAGTGAAGATCCAGGCAGAAATGGCCAAGACAAACAACCAAATCAAAACAAAGAGGGAACACAGAATGCAGAACTACTCAAGGATATTTATAAAGAAATAAAGGATATGAGGAAGACACCAGAAGAGCATAAAAAAGAATTTGAAAAATTAAATAGAAAAATGGCAGATCTCAGAGATGAAAGATACAGTAGACCAAATTAGAAATATATTAGAAACATATGATAACAGATTTGAAGAAGTAGAAGAAAGAATACGTGAGCTAGAAGACAGAAAAACTGGAAATAGAGTGTACAAAATAACAAATGGCAAGAAAGATGGAAAAAACTGAAGTGGATCTTAGGGAAATGATGGACAACAAAAGGTGTACAAATATAGAATCACTGGTATGGCAGAAAGAGAAAAGTAAAGGGTTGGGGAGATTAGCTGATAACCTACCAACCCTTAAAAAAGACATAAATATACAAATCAAAGAGGCCCAACGAATTCAAAATAGAATAAATCCAAATAGGCCTACTTGAAGACACATATTAATTAAACTGCCATATGCTGAAAAGTGGCAGATAGTCCTGAAAGCAGCAAGAGAAAAGTGATCTGCAGCATACAAGGGAAAACACCTAATACTGAGTTCAGACTACTCAAAAGGCCTCACGAAGGCGAAAAGACAGTAGTATGATGTATTTAAGATCCTGAATGAGAAAGGCTTCTAGCAAAGAATTATTTATCCAGGCTTCTAGCAAAGAATTATTTATCCAGCCAAGTTATCCTTCAAAAATGAGGAAGAGATTAAAATCTGAAAAGATGAACAAAGACCGAGAGAACTAGTCAACAGGAGACCTCCTCTACAAGATAAAGAGAGTCCTGTCAGCTAACAAAAAAAAAGAAAAAAAAAAAAAAGACAGGAGAGGTAGGTCTGGAAAGGGCAAAGAATTGAACAGATAAAGTAAATGAAAAAGAGATCAGGCCTCAATTGGAGTTTAAAACAAAGCCAATCTGGCTGGATCTAAATTAAATCAGAATACAGGTTAAAAGATGTTAGTGTATATGTACTCTAGACCTTCACATACTATATGAGACCAAAGGCAGGAATGTCTATTTTGTATAAAACCTAAATTTTCAGTAACACATAATCTAAATCAACCTGTCTGGATAGCTCATTTAAATAACCCAAACTCCTGGAGTCCAGAATGGGAAAGAGGCCTTATAATTCTATACAGCTTAATTTAATACCAGGATACATGTCAGATTATTGCAGGCTGATCATTAAAAAGTACTGGTAAAGTTCCCCATTAAACTTTCCCACCTGGGAAACCCCAGATACTCTTTCAACCATTGCGGACTCCCAAGAAAATAGGCTAAGCTCTTGATTTTGAGATGCTCAGATGTGGCATCCCTCTCTCTAAGCCCAACTCTATGATTCTCAGGAAAATCATTACCCTCCCCACTATGTAGGACAATGACATTCACAGGTGAAAATCTACCTGACAACATGGAACATGACTTCCAGGGATGAGTCTGGCCCTGGCACCACTGGATCAGCAACACTTTCTGGTCCAAGAGGGTAAAAAGAAGTGTAATAAAATAAGACATCAGTGGCAAGAGAGATCAAATAGAGTGAAGAGACTATTCTAGAGGCTGCTCTTATGCAAGCTTCAGTTAGCTAGTTCTGATTGCCATGATTTGCTAAACCCTAATCAACATCACTTCTGTTCACTCTTAAGAACAACTTGAGCTCCACCTCTGCAAGTGAAATTACTGCCCTCCTATTCGGTGGGACATGATATCCAGGGGTGAAAGTCTCCCTGGTGACGTGGGAGAGGACTCCCAGGGATGAATCCAGACCTGGCACCATGGGATCAACAATTTCATCCTGACCAAAAGGGGGAGAAAAGCATGATTAATGAAGTATCAGTGGTAGAGAGAGTTCAAATAGAGTCAAGAGGCTACACTGGAGGTTGTTCTTATGCAAGCTTCAAGTAGACTGTTCTAGTTTGCTAGCTGCCGGAATGCAATATACCAGAAACGGAATGGCTTTTTAAAAGGGGAATTTAATGAGTTGCTAGTTTACAGTTCTAAGGCCAAGAAAATGTCCCAATTAAAACAAGCCTATAGAAACGTCCAATCAAAGGCATCCAGGGAAAGATACCTTGGTTCAAGAAGGCCAATGAAGTTCAGGGTTTCTCTCTCTCAAGTGAGAAGGCACATGGTGAACACAGTCAGGTCTTCTCTCTTGGCTGGAAGGGCACATGGCGAATATGGCATCATCTGCTAGCTTCCTCTCCTGGCTTCTGGTTTCACAAAGCTCCCCGGGAGGCATTTTCCTTCTTCATCTCCAAAGGTCGCTGGCTGGTGGAACTCTCTGCTTCGTGGTGCTGCAGCATTCTCTGCTCTCTCTGAGTCTCTCATTCTCCAAAATATTTCCTTTTATAGGACTCCAATAAATCAATCAAGACCCACCCAAATGGGTGGAGACATGTCTTCCCCTAATCCAGTTTAACAACCATTCTTGACTAAATCACATCATCCAGGGAGATGATCTCATTACAGTTTCAAACATACAGTATTGAATAGAGATTATTCTACATTTATGAAATGGGATTTACATTAAAACATGGCTTTTCTTAGGGGGCATACTTCCTTTCAAACCAGCACATTCCACCCTCTGGCCCCTAAAAAAGACATGTTTTTCCCATATACAAAATACATTAATTTCATAACAATATCACAAATCCTTAAACCTTTCAGTAGCAATACAATGAAGTACAAAATTAGAGACAGTATAAAATCTCATCAAGTCAGTTACAGGCATGGTCTGTCCTAAGGCAAAATTCTCTTCATTTGCTCTGTACCTTTGAAAACTCATACTTGCTGCCAACATACAAAGGAGGAACATTCATAGGATACACATACACATTTCCATAGGGAGGAAGGAACACAGGGGTCACTGGACCCATACGGTTTCGAAAACCCACAGGGCAAAGTCCATTAGATTTCAAAGTCTGAGAATCATTTATCCTCAGGGCTTCTGACAGTGGCAGTCCCACCCTTTCCAAGGGCCTACGCAGAGGCCTGCCTCTCTTTGAATGCAACCTTGGGGGATATTGGGGAGACCACCTTTTTCTTGGCTCCACCCTCTCCAAGCATTGGGGCTGCATCCGGGCTCTCTGCCATCTTCGGGGCACACACTCAGCCCCTCCATGTGTTGGTAGCCAGGCTCTCCCCAAACCCCAAGGAATGTGCTTCACCCTTTCCAAGGCCTGAGGCAACATGACTCTTCCACTGCAATGAGGTGGAAGGCCCATCCTCTGCCTTTGGGGAAAACTCACCCTCTCCACGGGCTTGGGTGGGTCTGCTCTCCTGGCCGGAGGCTTCTTGACTTCAGACCTCAGCCTCCATGGTTTTGCCTCTGCAGTTATTTTTCCTCCAATGTGTCCCTTCTCTGAACCCCCCAGTTCAGACTGGCAGCGGCTCTATTTATACAGGTCCCACAGCACTCTCGTCGGCTTTCTATGCAGTAGTGTTGGATCATGCCCATCAGACATAAGGAGTTTCCACAAATCTTTCCTGGATAACTCCATGTCCGATCCTGGCTTTCTCTGAAATGGCTGAGTGGTTCCACATTTGGCTAAGACCGCATGTGGGGCACTATTCTCTGGGGTCTCCCTTCTTGGAGGCCCAGAATTTTCCAGAACTTCAATTTCTGGTTCCTTTTTACTCAAGAGTTCAGTTTTCAGTTTATCTCTTTCCTGCCGCATTTCACTATAAGCTGTGAAGAGAAACCAGGCTGCACTTTCCACATTTAATTTGGAGATCTCTTCTGCTAAATATCCAAGTTCATGGCTTTTAAAATCTGCCTTCCAGCAAAAGCCACTAGTCAATTTTGCCAGATTATCTGCCATTTTAAAACAAGGGTTGCCTACCTTCCAGTTTGCAAAAACACGTGCCTCATTTCTGTCTAAGGCCTCATCAGAGGTATCTTCAGAGTCTACGTTTGTACCAACAGTCTCTTCAAAACATTCTAGGCCTTCTCTATCAAGCTTCTCACAACTCCTCCAGATTCTTCCCTTTATCCATTTAAAAAGCCATTCCAACATGTTTGGTATTTGCAAACTGCAGCAGCAGCACCCCACTCTCTGGTACCAAAATCTGTTCTAGTTTGCTAGCTGCCGGAATGCAATATACCAGAAACGGAATGGCTTTTAAAAGGGGAATTTAATGAGTTGCTAGTTTACAGTTCTAAGGCCAAGAAAATGTCCCAATTAAAACAAGGCTATAGAAATGTCCAATCAAAGGCATCCAGGGAAAGATACCTTGGTTCAAGAAGGCCGATGAAGTTCAGGGTTTCTCTCTCAAGTGAGAAGCCACATGGCAAACACAATCAGGGCTTCTCTCTCGGCTGGAAGGGCACATGGCGAACACGGCGTCATCTGCTAGCTTTCTCTCCTGGCTTCTGGTTTCATGAAGATCCCCAGGAGGCATTTTCCTTCTTTATCTCCAAAGGTTGCTGGCTGGTGGAACTCTCTGCTTCGTGGTGCTGCAGCATTCTCTGCTCTCTCTGAGTCTCTCATTCTCCAAAATATTTCCTCTTTTATAGGACTCCAATAAACCAATCAAGACCCACCCAAATGGGTGGAGACATGTCGTCCCCTAATCCAGTTTAACAACCATTCTTGACTAAATCACATCATCCAGGGAGATGATCTCATTACAGTTTCAAACACACAGTATTGAATAGAGATTATTCTACCTTTATGAAATGGGATTTATATTAAAACATGGCTTTTCTTAGGAGGCATGCTTCCTTTCAAACCAGCACATAGACTTTGCTACCTATCATAACCTGCCAACCTCTAACCAGGACCATTCCAGCCAATTCTAAAGAACACCTAGGGCAATATATAAGATTCCACAAGGATTCCAGGCACTAGGGTAACTTTCCAGAAACCTACAACCTCCAGATGGGTCCCTGGTCCAGATAAGTCCTGAAACCTAGCCCAGCCTCTCCAGAACATCAGATAGTTCCATCTCCCTACCCCATATTAGTGACAGACCCTTCCAATATGAAAAATTTAGAATTCATAGCCCAAACAACCCCAAAGAGAGGTATGGAAAGATCAAAGGTAATGGTGGAATTATACATAGAAGATAGGACATAACAAATGAATACGAATGCTGAATCATTAAATTGATCTCTTTTAGTCTCCAGTATTTTAGAACAGCTAGAAGTAAAAACCTAAAATTGTGAAATTTTAATCCATGTCAAAGTCTGAAATATGTTTTACAACTAATTGTGGCACTGTGCTTTGAATTTAAAGTTTTGTATATATGTTACTGTTCACAAAAAAAGAAGGAAAAAAAGTCGATTGTGATGATAAAAAAGTATTTAAGCCCTCTAGCCTGCTATATTCTGGAACAGCTAGAAGGGAAAATATGAGAGGATCATATGGTAGCCCATGACAAACGCTGGGATCTATCCTGTAACCACTTTTTGAACAGTGTTTTGAAAACTATTGTTTTTTTATTTCTTTGCTTTGTATATATGTTCTACTATACAATAAAAAAAGTTAAAAAAAAAAAAAAGTAAATTGCATTAGGGACAACCAAATCAATAAGCCAAGCCCTTGATCTTGAGGCTTACTCTTGTGAAGATTATGTATGTAGCAGAGAAGATTAGCCTACCTTTAGGTATGCCTAAGAGTCATCTCCAGAGGACTTCTTTTGTTGCTCAGATGTGGCCTCACTCTCTCTAAACCCAAATCTTCAAGTGAAATCATTGCCCCTCCCTCGCATGGGACGTGACATCCAAGGGTGAAAGTATCCCTGGTGGGGTGGGAGATGATTTCAGGGATGAGTCTGGCCCCGGCACCATGGGATCAACAATGTCATCCTGACCAAAAGGGGGAAAAGAAGTGTAACAAATAAGGTATCAGTGGCTGAGAGTTCAAATAGAGTCAAGAGCCTACTCTGGAGGTCACTCTTACACAAGCTTCAGTTAGACACTGCTACCTATCACAGGTTGCCACACTCCAATCAAATCCATTCCTGCCTATCCTAAAGAACACCTAGGGCATTATGTAAGATTTCACAAAGGTTCCATACACTAGGGTAACATTCCCGAAGCCTACAACCTCCAGACGGGTCCCTGGACCAGACAGACGCTAAAACGCAGAGGGCCCAGCCTCTCCAGAAGATCAACTAGTTTCATCCCCCTATCCCATATTATCAACAGCCCCTTCCAACATGCAAAATATTAGAAGAGGCATAGGCCAATACCCCTAAAGAGTTGGAGAAAGATCAGAAGTGATGGTGGAGTTACACAAAGAAGGTAGGATTTAACAAATGAGTATGACAGCTGAATCATTATATTGATATTTCTTTTAGGCTCCAGTGTCCTGGAGCAACTAGAAGGAAAAACCTGAAATTGTGGAACTACACCCCATACCAGACTTTGAAATTTGTTCCTTAATTAATTGTTACAATGTACTTTGAAGTTTATTGCTTTTTCATATATATATTATATTTCACAATAAAAAATACTAAAGAAAATCATTAACCATTCTTTGCTTGGTTTTTACTCTTTATCAATTTACAAGGGTATTAGAAAACCAGTTTGTAGAAGGTACTTCAAATAGTATGCAATAAAGCTAAGTGCCCCTCTTCGCAACTCTACACGAAATAAAGGCATGAATTTCCTATAGAACAAATGCCACAACATTACAGGGCTTCTCATGAAAGTCTGATGGGTTCCAAGACCCACCAGAATTACTCCAGAAGATCCTGATATACTTTCTCTTACCTATCAAAGATTAGAATACACCTTGTAGACAGGGCCCTGAAACTTTTTGTGCTCCTCCAGAATCAGTCTAAGGTAGATACTACAGGCTCCAATGACATATTCTGCTGTGTTTAACTAGTACCCCTGACTGGTAAAATAAGCAACAGCATCCTCTCTACCTCCCCAATATTTTAGAGGAAGTCAACAATTTACTGCAAAAATAAAATGGGGAAACTAAATAATCCCCATTTCTCTTAGTTGGAAGAATAAAAATTATTGGATCTCTATCACTTCTATTCTTCTTTACTCTAGTTGTTTCTGTACTTCCTTATTATCTGTTGCTTAATAAGTAAGGAATCATACAGTACCAGTAGTTGGAAGTCATCTTCATACCAAAATATATCCCTTTGTTCATAATGTAAATGTTTGTACTAATGCATATAGTATAATAAAACTACTTTTCTTTGGTTTCCTTTCTAAAATATATGAATTAAATTAGGTAATTAAAATGGATTAAGTTAATAAAGCATTAAAAATATGGAAAAATAATCCAAAATACCAAGAGAATAATTTTGTACAGTATAAATATTGGGAAAAAAACTTAAATTCTCATGCTAAACATTTTTCCTCATAATCAATAAAATCTGCATCACTCCATTTAGTTGAAACATAAGCTACCAGTGATAGTTCTTTAATTTTTTAACTCTAAACTATCAAAATATTTTTTAGCAATTCTGCAAAAACTATTTGGGGGAAAAAGTTGTTCATAAATATTTTAGAAAGAGATAACAGTAATCAGATTTGACAGGGCATGTTTCCTGTCTACCACAATTATACAATTAAAAAAAACAAAGTCAATGGCTCAGCACAAAAACATTTCTGTTTTCAGTAAAATTTTTATAGTTAATCTTAACAATAAAAACAGCTTCCAAAGTCAGTCCCAGTTCAAAGTAAAAACTAGTGATGGCATGATGGAAGGAGGGACAGGGCAGAGGACCAAACAAGAAATAAGAGCCTACAGAGTGAGGGGCTTTACTGTGCTAGGTGCTTTAATAACACTAGCTCATTTATTCTCACAACAATCCAATTTTTATTCCCCTATTAGACAAGTTAGATAACTTGCCCAAGCCAAAATTAGAATTCAGGCTTATTATAGGTGACTCCAGCCCCAATTCTTCACCACCACACTCTGCTATGGCATAACAAAAATAAAGGCACCTCATGACTAACGTGACCATACCTCCCAGTTGGTTTGCACAGGACAGTATCTTTTTATGTATGTCGTCGCAGCACAATTACTAACAGTACTCTCCTTCTACTTTCAAAAGCAACAAATTATTGGGTCATACAACCCACGGCAAAGAGGGGGTAAATAAATCACAAATATTCAATATTCCAGTTAAATTCCAACTTGCCATTCAGATAATTGAATATTTACTCGGTGGCTACTATGTGACAGATGCTGAACTAAACATGAGGATAAAAAGTGCCTTACAATCTAAGGAGTAGAGGCTGGCAGAGCCCCCTCTATATGGAGGCCAGATACAATCTGCTCAACCAAAGGGTTTGCTATATGAGCATGGAAATAGTCTAACAAAAACAAACTTAGCATTTAGTGAAAGCACAAAATTCCAAGGAAGTGGCAAAGGGAAAATATTTTAGCCTACCTCACAGGTATAACTGTGAGAAATAAGAAAGTGCTTATCCACATTTTTCCTTCCTTACTTTTCTTTCTTAATGAAATCTGAATTTTATTCCTCAAAGTGAAATGTTACCAAGGACAAAAAAAAATCAGTTTTGCTTTCTTCTAGGAAGAAATCTTCACCAAGATAGGGAAGAAAAATATCTTTGCAGGATAATAAAAGAAATAGCCTTACTAGCATAACTGCCCCAAGGGAGTTCTGTAGTACAGACCATAGATAGAACATTTAGTAAAAAATGATTAATCCCTGTTTATGAAGCACTTAGGGTCTAAATATTGCAATCAGGCTGTGCCAGAGGTTCCTAGGACTCGATTGTATTTCGTAGTTCTTCTGGTGAAAAGCACCCAACCTGAATTAATAACAAGTTACCCAATCAAAAGTTTGAAAACACAGCTAAACCGCCCTCTCACTGAAGAACCAGTGATTTCAACAACTTTCACAGCTAGATTGATGAAAACACCTCTTTCAGGGAATGAAGTAGCTGAGAAAGATGTTTTTGTAGAAGAGACAAATTAAAGGACTGAGTTCTAAGCCCCAGAAAACCGTGACCAATTGAATTCATTCCTCATCAAAAGGAAGGTAACATTAGCTTATTTGATAGTCACTTGTGAAAAACAGGGATTCTGCACAAAGTGCTGGGAAAATCTGATTATCAGTCTCCATACAGTTAGCCCTCCATTATTATGACAGTGATACTGAAAGGCACTGAGAATAAAGAGAGACATCCTAAAACAGCTGATACTCCAAAATTCACTTCTTTTTTTTTTTTCATGGGCAGGCACGGGGAATCAATCCCAGATCTCCGGCATGGCAGGTGAGAATTCTGCCATTGAGCCACCACTATACTGCCCCCCAAATTCACTTTTAAACATAGTTTTCTTAACTATTTTCCTTCCTTATTTTCTGGCATTATAAAATAGTCCAGGTACACCTTATATATTTCCTACCCCAATCCTGGAACCAGTCATATTTCCAAGGAGCCCTGGTTCCTTTTATTGGAGAATGGTATTAGAAATCAAGATCTGGGCTCCTAGTGTTACTTCTTTTAACGCTCTCACCTGACAAAGTACAGAAATATATGCATGTATACTAACCCAAGTATTGCTACACATCTATAAATATTTCTACATGTAATCCTGTGTCTATATTAAGCTAAACATCAGTTTGTACTGATGTCTCCAACTCTAATTCATTACCACATGGATTATTCTAGCATTTCCTCTTTGCATATTGTGAATTCCCACACCAACAGTGAGAATCCTCAAACCATCCACCCTCTACTTAACCTTTCAATTCCAGTAAATGTATATAGCAGTATCAGAATTTTTCACCCATGGCCCCATAGGAAACAATTTTTCAACTAAAGTACAGTGCTTAGCACAGTGCCTTTTGCCTTTAGTCTTAGAGATTCCACTCACTTCCAAAGTTCCTCAGGTTAGTGCTCCCCCCTCCCGGCCTTTCCAAATAAGACTGTTTTATCTATCTGGTATACAATTAAATTATCTTGTCACAATCTGCTTTTATTACTGGTATTCCCCAAACTCCTAAATTATTTTTTTTAATTTGCATACATGAAGGTTTATTCTTGCTAGAAGGTTCTATGAGTTTTGACAAATGCATAACGTCATGTATTCACCATTATAATATCATACAGAACAGTTTTTATCAAGCAATATTTTAACTGAATTAAATGGTACTACTACCTCTATGGAAGAAGCGTGGTAGGGTATAAAGAGACCCTGAGGTCAAGAGTTGTGGGTTAAAGTGACTGACAAGCCATAGATAGAACATCAGGACTATCAGTTATCCTCTCAGGGTCTCAAACTGTCTCACTGGAAAATGAGGGGATCCAATTGGATGCTGTGCTGGTTTGAATCTCTTGTGTATCCCAAAAAAACCATGTCCTTTAATTCTCCTTCAATATTGCTGGGTGGAAGCATTTGATTGTTTCCATGGAGATGTGACCCACCCAATTGTGGGGGGTAACTTTTGATTAAATGATTTCCACGGAGATATGTCTCCATCCATTCAAGGTGGAACTGCTTACTGGAGCCCTTTGAAAGGGAAAAGGCTTTAGAGCCTAGGCAGCCAGAGACCTTTGGAGATGAAAAAGAAAAACGCCCCCAGGGCAGCTTCATGAAACAAGAAGCCAGGAGAGAAAGCTAACAGACAATCCCAGGTTCGCCATGTGCCTTTCCAGTTGAGAGAGAAACCCTGAAAATCATCAGCCTTCAACCAAGGTTTCTTTCCCTGGATGACTTCGATTGGACATTTCTATAGCCTTGCCTTAATCTGCACATTTTCACAGCCTTAGAACTATAAACTTGTAACTTAATAAATTCCCCTTTTTAAAAGCCACTCTGCTTGTGGTATATTGCATTCTGGCAGCTTTCAAGCTAAAACAGACGACAATACATAGCATGTATTAAAAGCACTTCACACAGGTTATCTCATGTATTTCTAAAGCTCTATATAAAGTAGGTATTATTTTCATTATCTAAAAGATAAAATTAAGCCTTAATTTTTAATTCCTCGAGTCAGGGAACTTGCATAGGATCATCTAGCCAAAGAATGGCAGAGCCATGACTTTAAAGGAGGCCAAATCTAGCCCACTGCCTATTTCTGTAAAGAAGCTAAGCATGACATTTACCTTTTTAAATGGTTGAGAAAAAGTAATAAAAATATTTCATAACACATGAAAATTATACAAAATTAAAATTTCAGTGTCTACAAATAAATTCTTATTAAAACACTGCCCCATTCATTCATTTGCATATTGATATTGACTACGATTGCTTTTGCTAGAGTGGCACAGCTGCAAAGGTGAAACAGACAAGGTGTGGTTTGCAAAGTCCAAAATATTTGCTAGCTGATTCTTTACAGAAAAAGTCTCCTGACCCCAGCACAGAGCCTGGTCAGGCAGCTATTAATATTCAAAGAATGATTTCAAACTATTCTAACATTAGAATGACATCCTATGCAGAAATATTTTAGAGTCTGAAAGTTTAATGTTGCAAAATACCACCTCTTTGTTAAATAGGAAGATATTTCTATTAGCATTTTCTGGTATTCATGATATATAAATATAAAAGTTAATGCAACACAGTTCCTGGAAGATAGCGGAATAGGACAGGTCAAGTTCAGCTTTGCTGCAAGGAATGGCTCAAGAGAAGGGATGAGAAAGTGACTGGGTCAGGGATTCTAGGATGTAAGTAACCTGGGAGGGTCTTCTACACCACATAGGGAAGCCCTGGATACAAGAGCTGAAGAATTGAGAAGCAGAGAACCAGAGACCATCAGCTAGTTCAACGAGCCTAATGCGCCCCTTTGGAAACAGAAGACTGGAGCCTTCAGGAGTGCATGGACGGGGAGTGGGGACTAGGAAGTAAACCAAGCCATGTTCTGTGAACACGCTACCCTCACCTGAGCTGTCGCTATCTCCCAACTTCCCCTACACCCCACGCATATGAACATGGCACTCGCCCCCTCCCACTGGGTTCCAAGCACCCCACTCCCTACCCTGCCCACTGCATGTCCCCACCCCACCCCCTACCCACGCATCTGCACCCCATGCACACGCATGCCTGCCCCAATC
>PVIY010045287.1:0-19191 GCA_004026745.1 Myrmecophaga tridactyla | reverse complement strand
GGGGGGGGGGAGGGGAGGGACAGTGCTAGAGGCATGGGTCTATAGATGGGAGCCAGATACAGTGACATTTGAATTATTCTCTTTACCAAGTCTCCATTTGGACCTACAGGCTGGTGGAGCGTGAGAATCTTAGAATGCCCATCCCCACATCCCCAACACACTGGTGTGTACACATATAAATTAAAAGCACATACGTATTTTCTATTCAGAGAATTATACATTGTCCTTTATACATACTTAGTCTGTCTCAACTAATCTTGCCCCCGTAAAGCTTGAGTAAAAACCCACTGCAGGTACTGGTACAGGGTTTCCCACCTGAACTACTTAACACTACTCAGTATTGACACTGGGTCAGCTGACTCCATTTCATAATGGCCCATTTTTGTTTTAGGCAGTTATCCCTAACCATGCCTGAACTGCACCCCTGGCCAGCAAGCAGGTTCTTTTTCTGAGCCTTGTATTCTCTTCGAGAAAGAGAGTGACATTCAGGACACCCGCCAGAAGCAGATAAACAGCAGGATCTCTTTACCATGGAGAAATGTTGATTTCATATTTGTCGTATGTGTGAGATGAATGCTGGGTATGATTTACTTACTCCAGAAAGTGTTGCCTGTAATGTAGAGACACAGGACAGTTTAAAAGGAAGAGTAATCACAGCATATGCTATTCATCTTCGGCTGCCTCTGAGAACTGTGAGCTGATTAACTCTTGCAGCTGCTGGCTGCTGGGAGAAGCTGTCAGTTCCAACTTCCACGTGGCTCTGCCCTCCCTATTTCTTTGTCAGCAGTAGGTTCACCGATCCTCCAACCCCCACTGTTCAACCCTGAGCCCCTTTTTATAGGGTTGAGAATTAAGCCACTCTCTGTTGTCTGAGTCAAGACTGAGGAGGTTCTGTATCGCTCACCCACACCAAGCCGTGGCTACTTGCCATCAGATCTGGCAACTTGTACTGTCAGGGTTGATTGATGGTTGTCTTGCCTAAACTTAACCTTCCTTTTCCTCATCTGTGTAGGCTGGTCCATTCCAGGCTTCGACCTTGTTTCTTTCTGCTTAGTTTTGATTGGTTCTCTTGCTTAAAATCAGTTTTCCCATAGGTTAAAAGACCAGTGGAGTGAGGGTTCTGCTTCCCTTCCTGGTTTGCTGAAGACCCCAAGCTTCCCTCATGTGACTGGAATCTTATTGTCAATGGACGAAGTTCTCCTTGGATGACCTTCACCTGTCTAATCCTCCATCCCTCTACTTGAACTCTTTGCTGCTATTCTCTAGTTGTTTGATTTGCCCTTTCAGGGTCAATCAGTCTAGTCGGGACCACTGTGTTTCCAGAACACTATGAATTGCCCATCCAGATACTGCTTTGGGAAGTCCTTTTTTCTTTTTTTTAAGAAGGGGGCAATTGAATGACAAAAACAGAAGTCAACTATGAGAAGATCTAGGCGATGTAAGATTCCACGGCCACAAAACAAATGAAAGCTTTGAGCTGAGAATGAAGTTACAGTGGCTACCACCAAAGGTCAGCGTGACTGAAGGACAAACTCCAGAGAGCTGCTAATCCACAGAAGGCAAAGAGGCAGTGTTGTAATGCTATACAAGCATTGAACATCCAAGAATTCAATTCTACTCCCTCTGCACAAAGGAAGATGAGAGAAAAACATAAGGGAAAAAGAAATTTATTTTCCTTTTCTTTCTGAATCACCATCTTGGTTTACCATTTTCTGGCCTTGTCCCCTATTCAGAAAAGCCCTTTCAGAACTCCTCTTTACACTTCCATTAGTCCTGCTGTAATCTGGGTTCCTAGGCAAGTCATCAATACTGCTTCTTCTCTATTGTATATGCTTGTACAATAGTAGAGTTCCACTCATATCTAAACTGAGTCTCACTATGAATTATTTTTTCATTTGTACACTTTGCCTCATATGAATACAAATCTATTAGAACTTAAAAAATCTTTTGGAAGCAAAATGCTAGCAATATCAAAATATGCTATTTAATTCTTTTGAAAAGAAAGAAGACAGACTCTTTATGCCTTTTGTGTATAATTAAGTGATTTCAAATAGTGCCAGAATTCTGTTTTGAAGACTAGTTAGAAAGTTTCCTCGTTGCTATTCTGATACCTAATTCGATGACAACATTATTCACCCTAAATATTGATGAACTTCATTTATTTATTTTTGGTCTGATATTTGATTTTGAAAGAAATATTTTATAGTTTTATTTTATTAATGAATTATTGTCTGGTGCTCCACTTTTTAGAAGGTTTAGCAAATACTGTTCTAGCTATCATACTCCAGCTTTTTCCATGTTTCCGGGACTCTCCATATGAAACTATCCTTATATTGTAGTCTTAAGAAGTTTAGTCTCTGAGGAAAGATGAAAGGTGGAGTCAAGAGGAGCCAGTGGGGCAAAATAAATGAATCCTATGTCTCAGCCATGACCTTGCCATGACCTTGCCTTTGCCCACAGATTCTTCTCTGTGAATTCAATTATAAGAAGGTCTGGGACCTCAGTCTCTTTTTAGATTGGTCCAAACCAAGGTAATAAGATTCATTTCCAAGGAAAATGAAGGCAGAAAAAGACAAAATGATGGAGTGGCCCACATTTGGAGTTGACACTTAAAACACATAGATTCATCGCCCCATCCCTATTTTAATGAAGAAGCAGACTTCTAGACAAGAACAGGGGTCAGTAACCCAAAGTTACTCTTCAAGTTAGAGTTAAAAGAAAGTAAAAGAGGTAAAGAAAACAGACATTAGGAAGCCAGGAAAAGTTTCTAAACAGGCACAGGGCTTGAAAAGACATTTGATTCACTTAAGAAATCTGTATTTTTGCACAGTTCCCCCACGGCTGGAGTCTCAGGGCCTGCTCTGTCACACATGCAAAACCAATCTGTTCCCGTGACATGGAGCATGAAAGTTCATCTCCTAAAACTTTACACCCTATTGAAAGAATATAATAGTGTTAAAGAAAAGCTAATTCCGTGATCCTTTCGCATCGGGCTACAGATGGGATGCCATTTTCAAGGGACATTTTTTTGCCCCAGTTCCCATCAAATAACTCCTGAAAAAGGCATGATACAGCCCCCTTGAATAAAATAAAATACCTTATTTAATTGCCTGAATGACACTCGGGATTGCGCTGCCATAGCAAGCCCAAACAAGCCCAACCAGAAGCAATATCAAGGGGGGAAACTCGACTATGAGGCAGCTCCAGCCCCCCCATCCCACAGCCCCACCAACTGCCAGCCCAGGCTGATGGAAATGAAAACAGGTCTGGGGAAATGCAAATGAAATCTGCAAAGCAGCTGAAGGGAGAAGAAGCCATTTCCCAGGGTAATGAGCTCCCTGATTGCAAGGATGGCACCTCAGCTCGACGTCCTCAGCTTAGAGTGCCATTACACATGGACTAGGTCAGGGACCAGACAGACAGAAGGGGCATCTGAGCAACCACCACCACCTTTTTCTCACCTGCCAGCTGCCCAACTGCTCATCTCTTGCTCCAGAATTCTAGGTCCATTCTTGGTCTCACTGATCTATTCCTGCCATTTGTGCTAATATGCCCAGAGCCTGACTTCTTTCTAATTGTTTGAACAGCAAGCATGCATCTTCCAGGAGAGCCCCAACTGTATTTATTGAGTCCATTCCAATTTTAAATACTATTAACTAATCTCAAGGACACTGAATACCTGTGGTGTTTGTGTCTGTTACTGGTCTCCAAAAACATTTGGAGCCTAGGTGAAAACATTTTTTAATTATCCTGCTTTGTTGAGGATATATATATATACATATATATATGTATGTATTTACCAGAAATATATATTACACTAAACCAGGTGGTGATCTTTCCCCAACACATAGCTTGCAAAAGCTACTGCAACAAAATTATATTAGAAACTTTTATAATGTAAATGCACAAGATTTAAAGTCATCTTTGTGCATAAAGCTGGGAAATTCTCTGCTCACCCCAGCTTTCTTTAGGACAATAGATGTTATGGTGCATTTTCAAGATGGGCTTTTGTCCTGAGCCTTCCTCATCCCCACAAGATGCTTTGGCTCACCCTCCCTCCTCTGTCATCCAAAGGCTTTTCTGGAGTCAGTTATTCAGAGTATTTTAGGACAAGCGTTCAAGAACAAGTAGTTTATTTGGGAGGCAATCCCAGGAAACACTAAGAAAGGCCTAGGGGAGTGAGACAAGAAGTGGGAAAGTCCAGTCAAGCATGTGCTATCAAGTATGTGAGCACTGTGGATAACTGGAGTTACGCTGCTGGGAGCCCTCTGAGGAATGTGGGTTCAGAGTTATCCCAACATAAGGGCTGGCTGACTGCGAGACTTTTGTATTGAGTCCCACCACTCATTGGTTAGGGGCTGCTGGGGGAAGGTACATTAATTTTCCAGCACATCTGGCCTGACCTGATGTGCACAATGGACATAATGGGGTTTTGATCCTCCTGGAAAACCATCAGTCAAAGGGATGCAGATGTTGACAACAGGCTTCCAGACACTATAATGCAAGTCCTGAGGAAATAAGGGCAAAGCATTGTTAAACCTGCTCTCATCATCCCATCAGAATCCTCTTCGGCACAGAAATAAGAGGAAGCACCTTATTTCTCTCATACTTGCCATTGTATTTTCTTCCTCCATATCTTGTTTTCCTTTGCTGCTCAGAGGCATCATCTATGGTAGATGTATTATGTACCCCAAATTAGACATATTCTTTTTTTTTGCATGGGCAGGCACCGGGAATCGAACCCAGGTCTCTGGCATGGCAGGTGAGAATTCTGCCTGCTGAGCCACCGCGGCCCACCCAAGACATATTCTTAAGCTTAATCCATGTCCCTGTGAGTGTGAACCCATTATGAAGATGTTATTTTTAGCTAAGGTGAAGAGAACTGAGCCAAGGTAGGTCTCAACTGGGATGAGGGAGGTCTGATAGGGAGTAGCCACAGGGAGAAGTGGGATGTCAGCGGGAACCAGAAAGAGAAAGATGACAGGAGGCAAGATGCAAGTCAAGAAGCTACAAGGATTATGGCAAGACAGTGCCAGAATGTACAGGCTTTGGGGAGAAAGCATTACCTTGCTGGAGCCTTGGTTTTGGACTTCTGCTAGCCTCCAAACCAACAGGTCCTTATTGCTTAAACCAACCCATTGTGGTATTTGTGATAGCAGCTCAAGCAAACCAAGACATAATCTGAGGAGCATATTATCAGTTATATCAAAGGGCTATTAACAGGAAGTTCTTAGAAAGTCACATTTATTAACAACATACGGAAAGGCCCTGGCTAGGAAGATTATATTGAGGGTTCCACTTACCTGTTCTGATTGACAAGCCCTTGAGTTGGCCAGCTGGGAGGCAGGTGAAGCCTGAACTCCAGTCTGTGCTCTGATGCAGCGCTGCATCCACCTGGAGGAAAGTGCCCTTTTCTTTTTCCCTCACAGAGGTTCTGTCCATCCGCAAGCATATGCCCAAGCAGAAGAGGATCATTTTAACTTGCATGTGGTATCAGCTGCATGACTATATCATCAAACGTCCCAGAAATGAGAGAACAGATTCTTACGGTGGTTGTATCCATTAGCAATGAGCTCTTTCCAATGGAAATTGAGGGAAATCAGGGAATGTAGTTTCCAGAGTATTTTCATGTCATTTGAAACATCACAGCTCTTGCCCAGACTGCAGGGCTCCCTACAGGATTTTTACCACAAAAACAAAGAGAAAGATGGCAAGATCCTACCAAGGCATTAACCCAGAAGGGTAAGCGAGGTGCACACTCCAGGTACAAACCCAAAGCACAGACACCTGGGTTTTCCAGACCAGTGCAAAAAGCTCTCAGTAGGAACATTATAAGGGACTCTAAAAAGGCTTTAATAGTGTCAATAGTTTGAACTGTGTATAGAGAGTATCCTACTGAGGACATTGTGCCAGTCTTGGGAAAATAAGCTCCTACAGTATGTTTTTTACGTGAATTTTGACAAAGGAGAGTAATAATTTGTTTAAGTGGAAAAAGCCCTGATATGGATGTCAAGAGACAGAAATATTCTTAGTTTTGCCTTAAAATATTATGAACCAATGATTTCACACCTAGGTTTCAGTCTTGGGGAAATAATCTAAAATGCAGACAGGGATTTATACACAAAAACGTTTATTGCCATATTATGTATAATAAGAAACAGGAAACAACCTAAGTTGGTGGTGATTAAGGTATGGCTAATTAATGCAATTAATGTTTGAAAAGAATTTTCAATAACACAGAGGAGTGGTAAGTGAGCAAAGCAGAACACAAGTCTATAAACAGGGGGGTGGAGAAAGAGACTGAGGGGAAATATGCCAAAACAGTAAGAAGTTCTTCTTCTGGGTAGTGGGATTATAAGTGGTTTCTTTTTCTGCTTCTTGAATTTTTTATACTTTCCAATTTTTCCACATTTAAGCATCTTGCACAGTGAGTAAAAAATTAACAAAAGAAAAATAGGTTTATTCTCGCTCTGAAATGCTGTTCTAGTTTGCTAGCTGCCAGAATGCAACACACCAGAGACGGATTGGCTTTTAATAAAAGGGGATTTATTTTGTTAGTTCTTCAGAGGAAAGGCAGCTAACTTTCCATTGAGGTTCTTTCTTATGTGGGAAGGAACAGGGTGATCTCTGCTGGCCTTCTCTCCAGGCCTCTGGGGTCCAACAACTTTCCCCAGGATGATTCCTTTCTGTATCTCCAAAGGCCTGGGCTGAGCTGCGAGTGCTGAGATGAGGTATGCTGAGCTGCTTGGGCTGTACTACGTTGAGCTCTCTCATTTAAGCACCAGCCAATTAAATAAAACATCATTCATTGCAGCAGGCACGCCTCCTAGCCGACTGCAGATGTAATCAGCAACAGATGAGGTTCACGTACTATTGGCTCATGTCCGCAGCAACAGAATTAGATGCCTTCACCTGGCCAAGTTGACAACTGACTCTAACTACCACAAATGCCCATGCCAATTCTAAGCTCTGACAGTTGTGAAACCCCCCTTGCCTTTGATTCAGTGTGAAGGCCAGGGAATGCTTGAGTGTATGCTGGGGTGTGCAAGGTACAATCTTCATGGACAGCCCAGTGTCTCATCCTCCTAAGGGGCAGTGCCAAAGGCAGAGCCTGAATAATTACACACATATATATAATATGTAATCCTGGCTACCATGAAAGTCTGTTGCTATGGGACATTCCTTCTGCATGCAACTCACTCTTAGAGAGCTACAAAAATTTTGTTTAGGGATCATGGTGGCCTAACCATTACCTCTGATGGGGTGCCACTCTGGGACACCAGCTTGCCTCCATCTATGACATCTCTATTTCAGCTCACTACAGTTGCAACATTTACATTTGAGTTGAGTTTTAAAGGGTAAACAGAAACTTCCTAGATAGAGAAGCAGTGGAGAACAGGCGTTTCAGACAGAGAACTGCATGTGCAGAGACCAGGGTATGTATGAAAATGACTTTGGGCAAATGGTATGGAGTTTTGTATATCTATGTGGGATAATGGGAGCAGTGAAAGGTAAGACTGAAAAATAAATTGGGGATCAGATGAGTGAGGACTTCCAAGCTCTGACCAGGAGCGTGGATATTATCCTCAAATTGATGGGAGCCTTGGATGACTTTTAGCAGAGGAGTGATGCTGTTCGTTATTTCCAACACTGGTTATTCACATCTGCCACCATGAATTTTATCATATCTGCATCCCACATATGCTCTAATTTCCTTTTCTCTTAACATGGATTCATTTTTTTTTCACTCATTTTAAAATCTTAAATATATACTTCAGTATCATTCTAAAAATCTTCAAAATCATGGGTTTGATGTGCTAGTTACATTTTTGTAATACATTTAATGTAACTGTATCTCTATTATGATAAAAACAATTCACCCATATACCACCTTAAATTACCTTGCATATGCATATCATGTACCACCTTAAATTACTTTGCATACACAAATCACACTTTGGAAATGCTATTATTGTTCATTTATTCATTCAACAAGAGTTCTGAATATCTACTATGTGCCAAGAGATGAGAAAATTGTAGTATTAAAGACAACAAAGCATGCTTACAGCATCGTGAAATTACAATACAGTTTATAAAGAAGCCATAATTTAAAAAGATTTATGCAGAAATACTGGGAAAAATGGTTATAGGTAATAAAATTAGATGCAGAAATACATGTCAGAAGACTGTTGCTGTGGCCTAGATCAAAGGATGTTGAAGTTTTAATCTAGGGCAATAGCAGAGGAAAATTAAAAGAGGAGACCCATGTGGACTATTTTTATGCAGTAAAAACTGATGGGCCTTGATGACCAGTTTGATACGTACAAACCATGGGAGAGGAAGGAGCGAAGCTGATGACGTGTTCGGTTCACACGTTCTCTTCTTTCTCTGACACCCCATCTACCCTATAGGAAATTGCCTGGCTCAACCTCTGGTGTGCCTTCCTGTACTCCAGAGTCCTGGAAAGCTAACAACTGCCTGTACCAGACAGCCTTGCCTTTCAGGTTCTAGCTGTAACTTAGGTTCCAACAGTGAGAAATACTCATCAAGACCAGAATTTAGAAGTGAGTTAAATGGGGAGAAAGGTATGGCAAGGACACATCCATTTGTTTCTGGAGTGGATCTAGGAGCCACAGCATGGCTTTGGAGCTGACACTTTTGGCTAAGGCTCGTGACCCACAAATCACAACTGTGTGGGTGTGTTCCCGGGCCTGCAGTTAACCCAGCAGCTTCCTCATTTTCCTTCTTCCTGCAAGTTGTAGTAGAGGTGCAGTTTTCTTCAGTGGATCAGTTTGTCATTGGCATTTTAGTATCATCTCCGGACACCGGACTGGAGCCTGCTCCTCTAATCCTTCCAGTGATTTTATAAACACCTAATTCCCTTTATTAAATCCCTCTCTTCGTAAACTTGCTAAAATGGTTTCTGATTTCTATATCTGAACCCTACTTGACACACCCACTCAAGGTCACATTTAGTTAGACTTATACAGCTCAATACACGTTTATGTGTGTGTGTGTGTGCACATGTGTGTGCTTGTATATGTGTGAATCCTTTCTACTCAGTTGGACCATAATGAGTGGACCTGCATGTCTTATCTTCTCTCCTCCTACACCACTTCACACAAGGGCCTATATGTAGCAACTATCATTACATTCATGTTGAAGAATGCATTACTTTCCTTCTCAAGTTTGATTCCAAGGATGAACCTGTATCGCACCATCACACAGGAAAACATGACAATGTACTGTTCACTTGGGGGCAAAAAGTCCTAGGGCCACAGACTGGGAAATGATGCTCAGTTCTGCAGATGTAATCTCAGTCATAGAAGAAGAGCAGCTATCTGTTGTTTAGGCATCATGGTGACATAAGATTACCCATGCTGGAGGTGGGGAGAATCGTGACAGATTTAATGCACTGAGGTTTGCTATGCATCTCCTGCTGTAGGGAGGGAAAGGGGGTCCTCCCATGACTGTTACTTCAGAAAATTAAAACCTCAGCTCAGACGAGCCTGTCTGATGAGCTGGTGACTGTTTAGGGCAGTGGTTACAGACCTGGACTGGCCATTAGCGAGCCCCACTGGAGCTGCTCTGCCCTGCCCTTAGAGATTCTGGGATGTTTCACCTGAATCATGTCCAGGTATCATGATATATACATTTTTTTAAATTTAAGAAATGGTATGTTTACAGAAAAATCAATACAGAGTTCCCATATCTTCCCTATTATTAGCAACTTGCATTGTGGTACATTTGTTGCAATTGATGAAAGAATATTACTGTAACAGTAAGCCCTATGTGATTCCAGTGTAGCAGGGTTGAGAACCACTAACCTAGTGTTCAAATGCTTCCCTTGCAAGTCATCATAATGCCTTAAGTTTTTCTGTTTGTTTGTTTGCCTCTCTACTGTATTTATTGCTATGGCTTCCTTCCATTTTAAATTTGTGCCTTTTTTTTCTCTCGCATGTTTTTCCTTGATAAACCTTATCGGAAAACTTCTCATTTTATGACTAATATCTTGGTTTTGTTTATCCTATAATTTGACTGCACCTCATAAGTTTAGGCTTGTAGCTTATGTAGCACCATCTAGTTCTAAACATTTTCTAATTTTTATTGTGATTCATTTGCTAACCCATGAGTTATTTAAAATATATGTTCATGTTTATATAATGACCATTTATATAAGTGGTTTGGGTTATCATTTGTAAGTTGATTTGTAACTTACATGATATATATGGCATTGACTTCTTAGAGTTTGCTTTAAGATTTGCTTTGTGAACTGGTATAGACTCAACTTTTGTTGCTGCACATATTCTCTGTTACAGTAACTCCCAAAGTGTGGTCCCCAGATCAGCAGTCTCAGCATCCCTTGGCAACTTGTTGAAAATACAAAATCTCAGGTCCCATCCCAGACCTACTGTATCAGAAATTCTGGGGGTGGGAACCAGCAGTCTGTGTTTTAACAAGCTCCCGGGTGATTTGCTACTGCTCTAGTTTGGGACCCATAGCTCTAATAGTTGAATTCAGTGTTGTGCATAGGAATTAGATTTAGCCTATTAGTTGTGTTGTTCAAATCTTCTGTATCCCTAGAATTTTTGTCTGCTTGATCCATCAATTCCTGAGAAAGATGAATTAAAAATTGTCACTACATTTGTGAATTTATCAATTTATCCTTATACTACTTTCAATTATGGCATAATTTATTTTGAGGCTATATTAAGACTATGCAAGTTCAAGATATTTATATTTTACCAGAATTTTTTCTTTAATTATTATGCAGTTACCTTTTTTCTTGCTAATATTGGTTTCTGCCTCATGGCCTATTTTTTGTCTTTTAGTAATACAACTATAATAGCTTCATTTGTTGATATTTAACTATTTATTTTTCTTTTCCATTATTTTCAGCTTTTTTTTTGCATTTTAGTTGCATTTCTTATGAATAGAATATAATCAATTTTTTTAATTATTGTGTCCTTTGAGTCTAATGTCTATATCTTTCATAGGAGAATAAAATCTGCTTACATTCATTATGATTTTTGATATAATTTATTTTCCACTGTATTATTTTGTCATTTATATTTATAAATATTTTGTTGTTTTGTTTTACTTATTCCATTTTTGTTTTCTATTGAAATAGAATCAAGGTTTCTTTATTTCTTTTGGTTGATGCTATACATTTTTTTTTTCTTTGACATGGGCAGGCACTGGGAATCGAACCAGGGTCTTTGGCATGGCAGGCGAGAACTCTGCTGAGCCACTGTGGCTTGCCCTATATATTCTATTTTTAATTTTAGTGGTTACCTTTACATTTTTAACATGCTGTGGTGCTTTGAAATGGAAAAATATGTTCTTAAACTTAAATCTCATTCCTGTAGGTGGGAACTCATTGTAAATAGGACTTTTTGATGAGGTTACTTCAGCTAAAATGTGCTCCACCTAAATCGCCATGAGTCTTAATCCTATCATGAGTCCTTTATAAGTGGAATGAAATTCAGACAGAGGGAGAGGAAACCACAGAGGGCGCAGGCAGACGCTGAACACCAGTGGAAACCGGAAGAGAAGGGAGAGACCAGGAGACACTGCCATGTGCCTTGTCATGTGACAAGGACCAAGGTTTGCCAGCAGCCAGCCCCAGAATGTGAGTCTTCAGGAAGAAAGCATTGCTTGATGATGCCTTGATTTGGACCTTTTCCCGGCCTCAAAACAGTGAGCCATTAAATTCCCATGGTTTAAGCCATCTTTTTGCATGGTATTCGCTTGAGCAACCAAGGAAATTAAAACGCATGCACACTGAATTTCATAGAGTTCAAAATTAAGCAATATCTCTGCAAAATACATATTGTTTCCAAGTACATGGAAAATGGTCACCAAGATACTCTTTCATCAAAAGATTGAAATCTTATGGAGTATTTTCTTTGATAACAAGTGTTTTAAATTTACCATAGCAATAAGATTCAAAAATCCCCAAATATTTGAAATTTAAATAGCATACTTCTAAACTATCAATGGGTCAAAGGAAATATTAAAAGGGGAAACAAAAAATATCTTACATGGAATGATGATGAAAATAAAACTTAGAGGAGATAACTCCAGCAATGCTTAGAGATAAATGTATGCTGTCAATGCCTATATTAAAAAAAGAGAAAGATTTTTAAATCAATGAGTAAGCTTCCAAATTAAGAGACAAGGGCCTAAAAATAAGCAAATTTAACCTGATGATAAAAAAAATACAGATAATAGCAGAAATTAATGAGATAGAAAACAGAAAAAAAATTGAGACTATTACCAAAGCTCAAATTTGTTTCTTTGAAGGAAAATTCCAATATTAAATTTTTTCAAAACTGAACAAGAAAAATAATGGAGAAAACACAAATTAACAATACCAGGAATTCAAGAGGGGATATCCTTGTGGAGATGATAGATATTAGAAGGATAATAAGAGAAAATTTTAAACAACTACATGTCAGTTACATTCAACAACATAGAAGAAATGGCCTCGAGTTTTGAAAAACACAATTTACCAAAAGTGACTCAAGGGGAAAAAGCCTAAAAAATTAATAGTTTATAGCTATTAAGTAACTTAAATTTTAGATTTTTAATAAACCAGGAATTTATTTATTTTTAGTGTGGTTAGGTAGGGATCTGTATTATCTAGGGTTCTCTAGAGAAACAGAACCAGCAGGAGATATTTGTAAATATAAAATTTATAAAAGTGTCTCTTGTAACCATGGGATGTATAGTGCCAGATCTATAGGGCAGACCGCAAGCTGGCAGCTCCAATGAAGGTCTTCAGTGAACTCTCAGGAAAGGCTGGCTGGTTAAAGCAGAAGAGTGATTGTCTCTTCTGAATCCTTCTAAAAGTCTTCTGGTGATTAGATTAAGCATCACTCATACAGAAGATACTCCCTTAGCTAATCGTGCAATCAGCTGTGGATGTTGCCAATGTGGTCATGATTTAAGTCCATGAGATGTCCTCATAGCAACAGGCCAGTTCTTGCTTGACCAAACAACAAGGCACCACCCCTTGGCCAAGTTGATACATGAACCTGACCATGACAGGATCTAACTTAATTTTTATAGATATTCTAATGTTCTAGAACCATTTATTTAAATGTCCATTCATTGGTTTGTTATGTCATCTTTGTCAAATGCCAGGTTTTCATATGTGTGAGCATCCATCTCTGGGCTCTCTAATCTGTTGCTTTGGTCAATTAGTCTAATATTATTCTTTTGTTAATCTTAATATTTGATAAACTGAGACATTCTTCTTCTTTTTAAAAATGATCTTGACAATGTTTCTTTTTTAAAATCAACTTTTTAAATTGACATGTGATTAAATACACAGGTTTTAAGTTTACCCTTTGATGAGCTTTACTATACATATACATGTGTAGCCATTATACTTTAAACTTAAAAAAAAAATAGAGGGGAATATTTGATAAGAGGTGAGGAAATTTTTCTTCAACAAGATAGCAAACACACCAAATCTTAAAGAAAAAAATTGATAACTTTGACTTCATTAAAAATAGAAAACATCCATATGAAAAAGTACCCTAAAAACAAAGGGGAAAGACAAGCCATAGAAGGGGAAGTTATTTGCAATGCCCAATAACCACCCAGGATTCAAGATCCAGAATATGTAAAGAATTTCTAAAATCAATAACAAAAGACAAAAAAATGAGACAAAAGAAGTGAACTGAAAATTTAAAGATTGTCAATAAATAAACTTAAGAAAAGATACTCAAACTCAGTGATAGTAAAATCAAACATGAAACACTATTTCTTCACCAAATTAGAAAATTCACAATAATCCTTTAATATTAAATGTTTCAATGGCTTCTTAAAAAGAGTATTTGCGTTAAAATAAATTGGGTAGAGTGATGCAAATGTTCTAAGAAATGATCTTGGGGATGAATACAACTACACGATGATATTGTGAGCCATTGATTGCACACCAAGTATGGAGCATTCATATGTTAAGAAGGTTCATGTTGTATGTTGTTTGGTTTTCTCAATTAAAAAAAAAAGAAAAGGAAAAAAAAGAGTATTTGCCACTCACCGCTGATAAGAATGTAAATGTGCACAGTCATTCTGGAGAAGTATTTGGCTCTTACTAACAAAATTGAAAATCTGTCCACCCTTTTACCTTGCCACTACATTATTTGTTATGTATCTAGAAAGACAATCTGATGTAAAAACATTGCATCCTTTCCATGAATGTTTGTAGCATCATTATTTAGAAATTGGAAAAGTTAGAAACAGTCAAAATGTGCATTAAAAAAAGGAATGAAAAAATAAATCCGCATGCATAACTACCCCGGAGCACTGTGGCAATTAAAAGAAACATTTAGGTTAATGTTCATCAACATGGAAAGATCCCCGCCAAAACACTGAGTGAAAAAAAGCAAGTTGCAAGTTGCTATAAACATGAAAATCAAATAGTACTACAGAGTTCTATGGATGCACATAAAATGTACAAATATATATTTTTAAAAGCTGGAAAGAAAAACATAAAATCATAGAAGTGGTTATATTCATGATAGACAAGAACTGGGAATGGAAGTCAAAGGGGGTTAGAAGTAAATTATGTCAAAATGTTTAACTTTTCATTGTTGATGATGGGAACAGTAGGGGTTATTTTCTATTTTTGTATTTTATATTATTTTTGGCATTACATTTTTAAAAATCTAAAATGACAAGGGCTCTGCATTCATATCTCAGCTTTGCCATTAATTCTGTTAACTTAAACAAGGAACTTCCTCTCTCTTCACATTTTCTCGTCAGTGCACCCAAATATGATTTGAATGATGGAATGACTTTTAATCTCTATCCTAAAGTTGATGTTTTTCCAATTCTATGGGCCTGGGGAAAATCTTTCATTTTTCCTCAGCTGATAAGAAAAGCATCCTGATTAACTCAGGGTTTAAGGCCATCTTTCAGTGACAAAGATGGAAGTTTCCTTCTTCCCTTCATCATTACATTTGCTGCCTGACATCTGGCCTAACTCCTCCCAATTTTCCTTTAGAATAAACCTTCCTGTCAGCATCCAACTTTCGAGAGAAGGCTTACAAATAGAAATAGAAAAGTCCAAAGTGAATTAAAATACCAGGTTGTTGACAGAAGAAAAAAAAATAGCCCCTGCTAATAACCTGATTTGACAACTGATTTATGTGGTCCTAAAAGTACAGTCATAAAAAATGTGTAAGTGAAGGAATAACACCGAGTGATTTACAAAGGCCCTGGGAACGCGTGCAACAAGATGCAGTGAAAGGGAGAGTAATAAATCTGGCCAGGAAAGTCATGCTCAATCCCTTCAGCCTCCCAGGCCCAAGCATCAGGGATTCTCTGCTTGTAGCAATTTTCATTCAGCCCTTCATCCAGCAAATATTCCCTGAGTTCCCTGGTCATGTCCAGCACTGGGAAGGCAAGGTGTATTTGTTTGTATATGGTAGGATGGGAACACAGAAAGATAGAAGATGTGGGAAGTGCTCAAAATCACATTGGTTGACAAACTAATTGTATAATAAGCCAAATAGCAAAGCTGGAGATAAGATGCATCCGTGTGTAATAAATGGATGGAGCAAAAGGAATTTAATTTTAAGAAAAGTAAATTCCAGGGAGAATTGATTGCTGTTTTCAAATATCTCAAAAGCTTATGGCAAAGACAGACGAAACTCGGTGTCTAGAAGCTATTGAAAGCCAATGAGTTAAAGCAAAGCAAATTCCATCTATCCGTGTTTTTTTAAGCACTTTTTATGTGCCAAACCCTGTTCTAAGAACTGAGCCCCCAGTAATGGTGCAAAATACTGACAAAGTCTGCATTCATTGGAATTGTATCTTAATAAGAGGAAGAATGACAATGTGTCAAATAAAAAAATTCAGAGATTTGATAAATTCTATAATTGCTCAGGATAATAAGATAGAGTTTGGGCAAGAAGAGCTTAATAAACAAGGGTGATCAGAGGAGTGTACTTGAGAAAGGGGCATTTCAGCTGGCATGTGAATTATGAGAAGGCTCTAACCCTGTGACAGTCCAGGGGAAGAGACATCCAGAGGGAAAGGACAGCAAGTGCAAAGGCTCTGAGACTGGAACAAGCCTGGAATTTCAAGATTGGGATAAAGACAGGAACAATTATATGGGCCTTATAGGCCACAGTGAGGAGTTTGAATTTTGCACTAGTTGCAATGGAACCAACATTAGCTGAGCAGATCTTTTGGTGCCCTGTGCCACAGCCCTTTGGCCTACATTTGATTTCAGGTACAACTGAGACGGGAGTTCCCACGCACACTACAAGCATCCCAACTCAATAACTTCTTTAGAGTAAGTACTTAACCAATGGCAACACTTATTATAAAGCACAATAATTAAGATAGTAAGGCATCAGCCCAAAGATAGGAAAACAAACAATGGAACAGAACAGAGAATTTAGAAACAGACCCAAACAAATAAAACCAGGAAAGTCAAGCTCAATCCCAGCAGCCTCCAAAGCCTTGCTTTGTAACAAAGTTGATGTGTAGTATAGTTTGGAAAGGATGGCATGCCAAACAGTATAGATAGAAATGTGAGAAGTAAAAAAAACTTCCAGAAGAAATTGTAGGAGTATCTTCATAATATTGGGATAGGCAAAAAAAAATTTTTTAATATGTCATATAAAGCATAGACCACAAAGAAAAAAGTGGTATACCAGAGTCCAGAGTACTTTTATATTAAGAATTTATCAATGCACCATTAAAAAAGGAAAAGGAAAGGAAAGCCATAGAATAGGAAATGTTATTTGCAATATACACTGACAAAAGATTGGTATTCAGAATATCTGAAGGACTCTCACAAAACAATAAGAAAAAGATAGACAACCTGATAGAAAAATAGGCAAAACAAAACAAAAATGCAACACTTTAAAGAGACACTACACAAAAGAGAACGTCCAACTAAATGAACAGAAGACGTATTCAACATCATTATTTATCATGGATATGCAAATTAAGACCACAATGAGATACCATTACATTCTCACCAGCACAGTTAAAATTAGACAGACTGATAATACAAAATGTGGCCAAAGTTGTACAGCTACTGAAACTCTCGTATACTATTGTGGGACTGTAAATAAGTAATAACTTAAGAAAAGAGTTTGGCAGTACATGTTAAACTGAACATAAATAAAACAGCCAATGATACAGCAATTTCACTCCTAGGTATATCACAAAAAACTATATATAAATATATTTACCAAAAGGCATGTGTGCTGGTTTGAAAGGATTTATGTACCCTAGAAATGCCATGTTTTAATCCTCATCAGTCTTGTGGAATCAACGGTTTCTTCTAATCCCTATTCAGTACTGTAGGTTGGAAACTTGATTAGGTTATCTCCACAGAGATGTGACTCAGTCAATGTGGGTATTATACTTGATTAGATGGAGACATGTCTCCACCCATTCTACATGGGTCTTGATTGGTTTTCTGGAATCCTATGAAAGAGGAGGCATTTTGGAGAGAGTTCCTTTTTTGAGAATGAGGAGAGAGCTGCAGAACCATGACAGGATGACAAGAGACCCAGAGTCCACGAGCCAGTGACCTCTGAAGATGAAGAAGGAGAATGCTGCTGGAGAATTTCATGAAGCAAGAGACCTGGAAAGGAAGCTAGTTGATGTCACCATGTTTGCCATGTGCCTTTCCAGTGGAGAGAGAAATCCTGAGCTTCATTGGCCTTCTTGAACCAAAGTATCTTTACCTGGATGCCTCAGACTGGATATTTTTATAGACTTGCTATAATTGGGACATTTTCTCAGCCTTAGAACTATTAACTGGCAACTTATTAAATTCCCCTTTTTAAAAGCCATTCCATTTCTGGTATATTGTATTCTGGCAGCTAGCAAACTAAAAGAACACATATAATATCATTATTAGCATCATTGATTATAAATGGCAAAACTTGAACCCAACTTATCAGTAATAGACTAGATCAATAGATTGTACTTTGATCATACAGTGGATATTATAAACCAATGAAACAGAATGAACTGTTGCCACAAAGATGCACAGGACCATCTACTGTAAGTTCTCATTTGTGTGACATTGAAAGACAGGTGAAGTAATTTACAGTATCATAAGGAATAACAGTGGTTCCTTTGGGAGAGGGTAGCAGCTGGAAGTGGTAGCAGGGAGGTTTCTGGGGTGGAGGTAATGCTCTATTTCTAGATCTAGGTGCTGATCACATGGCTGTGCTCACTTTGCGAAAGGGTCCCAAACTGTACACTTTAATTTGTGCACTGTTCTGTAATGCTATATACTTCAGAAAAATCTTATTAAAACAAAAATAATATAAAAAAATAAAATATTTTGCAAAAAAAAGTCTGTGGAAAAAATCAACTTTAGACAGTATTAATTTTATGTTCTTGAGTAAATTCAAGAGAAAAAGACTCTTCAAATGTTTAAAGGATGAAATGGTTATATAAAAGACAAAATTAGAAATTGAATGACAGATTAGTGGGAGGATTGAGGCAACTTTCACACCATTAAAAATCATTTAATTATATCACAAGTATAAAAGTGGAGATACAATAACATAAAAATTACCATCAGTGAAGTTGAGGCCAGTCTTGAAAAGCTTCCTGGATTGGAGAAGTGAAGGACAAAGAAGGTTCACCCTCTTTCATGAGCCTCCATCTGCCCTTATACTTAATTCTCTTTACACATACTCAAGTAGGACTCTCTCTGCTCTTCAACTTTGGAAGCATAATTCAGTCCACAACCAGTTTTTGTAAATAAAGTATTATTGGAACATAGCTGTGCCCATCCTTTTATATATTGTCTATGGCTCCTTTAACACCACAACTGCAGAGTTGAGTAGTTGCAACAGAGACCACAGGTGGCTCACAAACCAAAAAATATTCACTATTTGGCCTTTCGCAGAAAAAGCTTATGGACCTCCTTTCCAAGCTATTCTCAGCTTCCTACCCTCTATTTCTTTGTCTCTGATCACCTCTTCCCTTTCCACAACACTCTTCTACTGTTCTCTAGAATGTTCACTCATGACGGTCATTTTCTGTATATCTTCTATCTCTTCACAGTTTTTTTTAAACCTCTTCGCCTGAAAAGTCAGGTACTTAAATATTAGGAAGTAAAGTCTCCTTGATTCCTATTACCACATTGAAAACTTACAATTGCTATTTTTTTTTTTGCAAAAATAAGCAAAC